>JAHIAM010005530.1:0-104485 GCA_021605205.1 Aegilops longissima | reverse complement strand
ACCACCACCGATCCATATCCATATACTACCACCGCTACCACCACCGCTGCCATATACCACCACCATATATCCACCACCAATCCGATTCTTCTCATATTAGGTTTGTTTTCGAGATCCATCTAGTTTCCGATTCGTGTTTCCTTCCGAGTAGGTTTCGGAAAAGAAAAAATTTCCGAAAACGCACTTGTCGAAAAAATTTCTGGCTATCCTGTTTTTAAGTGTTTCTAAGTGTATTGAGACAATCGCCAAGTATAGAAAGTTTTTTTGACCCGCTTCAGTTTTTGGGTCCCGCAATGAAAAAAAAAATTTGGTCGAAAAATTTCGTGCCCATCCTGTCGCTTTGACCTCGGAAGAGTTTTGAGACATTCGCCATTATAGTGATTTTTCAAAAAAAAGAGCAGCGCAAAAAAAAAGCAGCGCAAAAAAAAAGCGAAAAAAAAATCCAGAGTGTGCTTTTCCCTTGTTTACGTGCAGCGCCGTGATTTTGTTAGTGTTCTAGGCTCGCGTCTCTAGCACGGTCTAGCCTAGGACCAGCACAGTACCGTCGTTGAGCGTTTATTCAATTTTGCATCTCTGAATTGATTATTGCTGACCCTTTTTGCTACCATATTATAAGCCTTCCCAGCTCCACATACATCTACATCGTATGCGTTTGACTCTCCCCGTAATCGCTCTATCCAAGCTTTGAGAGTTTTGACTACATCGGTTGCCGATCACCGCCTGCTGGGTAAGAACTGGTAAGAATTTGAGATTTGCTTGACGGATTTGTGATCGTCCACCACACCACCACCACCACTTCCTAGTAGTCCGTCAATCATATTCTTGTGTGTTTCTATTGCTGCTAACCATGGCAGGATCACAAGTCGACGTGATCGACCGGGAGAACATGACAACCAAAGCGCTACATGATAAGTTTCAACAAACGATGAGTGGGCAGGTGGCATGTGCTAAATAGATTTGAAGAGGCCATGGAGAAGATAGATGGCATTGAGAAGGCGTCAAACAAAGCTCGATACCAGGTTTAATGAATTGCTCGCTGCTACCACCACCACCACCGCCGGCACCTAACGCACCTCTACTACAACAACAAGGACTACCTCCACATCGCGAAACAGCCCTCCGCCGAGCTTCCCGTGTCCCTCTTCAGCCTGGCCAAGCTGCTGGTGCTGCTGTTGATACTTCTGTGGCTCCTGCTGCTGCGGTGGGGGAGGATGATTATGTGAGAGATTACGAGGATGAGGTTGATCAACATCAGAACTACGTGCAACCACCAGCACCACAACCACCAGGTCGTCCACATGCAAATAATGGCAATGTTCGGGCTCCCCTTCAGGTACGAGATCATGACCATCTTCCTAAACTGAAATTGAATATTCCACCATTTGAGGGTAGATATGTTCCTGATATATATCTTACTTGGGAGTTAGAAACTGAACAACGATTTACATGTTTACAATATCCTGAGGAGAGACGTGTTCCTGCTGCTGTTTGTGCTTTCACTAGCTTTGCATGTGTTTGGTGGTCTGAACATTGTAGATTATATCCTGTTCCAGCTACTTGGGCTGCTTTGAAAACTGCTATGCGTACTCGTTGGGTTCCACCATATTATCAGCGTGAATTACTTCAAAAATTGCAGCGCTTAAGACAAGGAAAAATTCGGTAGAAGAATATTATCAGGAATTACAAACTGGCTTGATTAGATGTGGTATTGTTGAGGAGAATGAAGCTATGCTTGCACGCTTTCTAGGTTGATTAAATAGAGATTCTGACCATTCTAGACTACAAGTGATGCGGAGCATCCCACGATCATCCCGTTGCAGCCACAACCGTCTCATCAAGAGCCAAGAGGACCCATGACTAGAGCACGAGCCCGAGCTCTCGAGACCGAGGTGACTTCTCTCCTTAGTGAAATATCATATGACCCTCTCGAGACATGGCTACTACCTCAATCCGGAATGTTGTGCATGCTTAGGTACCAAGGAACCAACCTAGGAGAAGCTGCAGCCCAAGATGGACACCAAGAGCAAGAAGAGGAGCTACAGAGTCCAGAGGGAGCGGTACTACCGCTCAAGCCAAGCGGTATTACCACCATTGAGCGAGTACTACCATTCAAGCCACGCTGGTACTACCGCTGAGCCGAGCCAAGCGGTACTACCGCTCTCCATCCGCCTACTTCCGCAAAACCCGACACACTCCGTGAATCGAGCGGCGTGAGGAGCGGTACTACATCATTAAGATAAGCGGTATTATCGCTGAAAGCGGTACTATCACCACAAAGCGGTATTACACTGAAAGCGGTACTACCGCCATGAAGCAACGGTACTACCGCCTGCTGCAGTAGCTTTTCGGCCGAGGCCCATGTACTCGTTTCGCCCCCAACTTACCCCTTGGAGGTCCTAGACTATAAATAGACCTTCCCCTCATCCTTTCTAGGGTTAGCTTTGGATTTGCTCATATTTCGGTGTGAGAGCCTTTGCTCATCCACTTGGATACTTCTCCTTCGAGATCAGGACCTCTACGGAGAAGATCCCCCAAGCGGATTCAAGACCCCCTCCTAGGGTGGACCCCATCAAGACCTCCTCGCGGAGAAGAACAGCTACCCTTGTATCCTACCCTTTGTTGTCCTTGAATCTTGTGCCACTCTATGTGTTTGATAATCTAGCACTTGTGTGATCGCTTTCTTGTCGGTTGAGTGATCTCTCTCGCTCTCCCGTGTTTTCCCTCGTGTTCTTCCGCTCTTCTTCGTGTTCCTCGAGGGATTCCTCCAAGCGTGAAAGATCGTCAACCTAGGGTTCTGCCCTACATCATCATGGTATCATGAGCCACGTTGATCACGTTATTGGAGCCCCTACCCTCTTTTTCTAGCTTGATTTTGTTGTTTTGTCCTAATTCAAAAATTCCCCACAAAAATAGCCCCAAATTTTTTTGTGATTTGTTAGTGTGATGAAATTTTGTTGATTTTGATCCGTGGATTTGCTTGGTTTCGAGTCGATCTAGCATCTCCCCAAGTTTCACCTCTTTCCTTCCACAAAATCCATCAAATTTTGACCCCAAATCACCCATTTCCGCCCAAAATCGCGCAAACTGCTCGAACAATCGAGAAAATCCCGACACGAGCGGTACTACAGCCCTCCTAGCGGTACTACCGCTTAGAGCGGTACTACCGCCCTCCTAGCGGTACTACCGCTGAGTACGGCACTACCGCCAGCCCCCGTTCAGCCTAAATAGTCGAAAAATCCCGACACGAGCGGTACTACCGCCCGTTCCAAGCGGTACTACCGCTTACGAGCGGTACTACCGCCCTACCCAGCGGTACTACCGCCCTGGCCAGTTTCAGCCTTCCGACTTTCACCATTTTCATCATAACTTTTCACTCCGAACTCCGATTTGAGTGTTCTTTGGCTCGTTTTGAAGCTATCGACGTGCCCGAAGTCCTCACTTTGGTTTCACCACCTTTTGACACCATCAAATTTTCCGAACATCGGCATCTTTGCCTAGGGCTTAAACCACATCATCCGCTATACCACCTCCACTTTCCGCTACCACATTTTCGCTTTTGGTCTTTGAGAATTTGAGTTGTGGTTCCCGTGTCCTATTGTGTTTCGGCTATATAGGTACGGTTCGACGTCAACATCACCACCACTCATCTTCGCCAAGGACTCATCTTCGCTCAGGACGGTAACCTCGATTTACATCTTTGTCATCTCTCGCAATTGCATTGATAACCACATAGCCTTACTTTTGCGTTGCTTACCCATCGAGACTAGCCATTGAGTATTGCCGCAACGTGACTTGTGCACCTTAGTGATCATACTCCATAGCATACATAGCATACCATAGTGGTGCATATCTTGAGATCAACTTGTGTGTCACAATGTTGTCATCGCATACACAATTGCTATCTTGGTTAGTGAAGTTTGCATAAGAAAAGAGCTCAAAAGTGAAAGAGCCACCCAAGCTTTTAAGCAAAGAGGAAAGATAAGCAAAGAGCTTATAAGCAAGAACCATAGCATCATACAACATTAAGATTGTCATATCCGATCATCTTGGATCATAGCACCAAATATCATACATATAGCATACTTGGGATAGAGATCGTTGCATTTTTCCTAATAGGTTGTGCACAAGTTCGCGATCCGCCTATTGTGCAATCGTGCTAGCGTCTCTCTAGTATTGTGCAACAAGAGCATTCTCGTGGTTTCCACATTTTGGCTCACTTTTGGTTTGCACAATCCCACTTATCTATTTATGTGTGTGTTTCCGTGTACCACTACTTGCTTGGTCTACTTGTTACATTTGCGAATTTGCGAATCTTTTCAACTTTATTGAGTCTCACTTACAATTGCATCAAATTTTGTGCCACCATCCTAACCGAGCTCCACCATAAGCTTTTATTTGTGTAGGTGTGAGAACCGACAAGAATCGGTACCAAGAGTGCTATTTCATTGTCCGCATTTGAGTGAACTTGATTCATTTTCAACATCGGTCAAAGGTACATTGGTATAAGTTCTTTCCGTTCTACCACTCACATCTTGTTTGGAATGATGGATAGGCCAAGTTCTTCTACCAACCCACTCTTCATCGAGCAAGACGACGACATGTCCTCATCGTCACCAAGAGCCACCTCTTTGGTGCACAACGAGCGTTGCACCAAGAACAACAAGCAATGAGCGACCGCGATCGACAACCTCGCCACCGACTTGCGACTCTCCGAGCAACGTACAAGAGACTACTTCGACAACAAGTTCGAGGCTCACAAGGAAGAGAATGATGCAAGAATGGACGAGATCCGCGCTTGATGAGAAAACGGCATCATTCCACTTCTTCATCATCAAGACGGAGCCGCCGAGTCGACATTCCGATGACACATTCTACGACTCAAGTACACCGTCATCGAACACTCTTCGACGAGCAGCGCCAAGACCGTCATGCATCTCGCAACCCGCTACATGACAAGCATTCACAAGAGCAAGTTGATGATCAAGTTCCTCGTCCTCAATCAAACCAAGAGGCTTTTGCTCAAGCCCAAGAACGACAACGCCTTCGCCGCCAACAAGAGGAAGAAAGAGCACGTCGTCACCAAGACGAACAAGACACCAAGGCTCAACGCCTTCAACAACAACAACGTGAAGCGCAAGCTCTTGAGGCGCAACGTGCCTTCAAGAATCAAGTAGAGCCTTCGCCAACCGCAATCGCGAACGGCGCAATCAAGAGGAAGCCCTTCGAGAAGAAATCCAAGAGAGGAACTACCAACCTCATGTACAACGTCAAGTTCCTCAAGCTCCTCCACAAGCTCGTCAAGCTCCACCTCAACATCAAGTTCAACAAGAGCAAGTTGATCATGGTCTTCCTCCGCGCCAAGAGCAACATGAAGACGAGTACATTCCACGCCAAGGACGCCATCATCAACATCGCCAACAACACAATGAAGAGCAACGCTACGGCAAGCTAAAATTCACCATGCCCAAGTTCAATGGAAGCAATGACCCCGAAGACTACCTCTCATGGGCATTGAAGGTTGACAAAATCTTCCGCTTGCACAACTACGATGAAGCGAAGAAAATCGCTATGGCATCACTTGAGTTCCAAGATTATGTGCTCATATGGTGGGAACAAATCATTGAGCGACGACAAGCAAGAGGTGAACCTCCAATCACCACTTGGGCTCAAATGAAGGATGTCATGCGAGCACGCTTTGTGCCAACCTACTACAACCGCGACCTCTTCAAGAAACTCCAACTACTCAAGCAAGGAACAAAGAGCGTTGAAGAATACTACAAGGAGATGGAGATAGCCATGATTCGAGCCAATGTCAAGGAAGATGATGAGCAAACTATGGCACGCTTCTTGAACGGACTCAATCATCCCATCAAGAAGATCGCCGACTTCCAACCATACTCATCCCTCATTGAGCTCGTACATCAAGCTACAAAGGCGGGCCAAGTACAAGATGACTTCAAACGCCAAGTACTCATCCAAGACCTACGGCTTCTCCAACAACCAAGCTTCAACGACTCCTCCAACATCTACACCAACCAAGCTTCCTTCAAGAAACGACGACAAGTCAAGTTACAAGAAGACATCGACAAGTTCAAGTCATCCTCCTCCTACTACAAGCAACCTCAAGCCGCGTGCTTCATCCTCTACTCCGACCGATGAGACCATCAAGACAAGCTCCTTCAAGTGTTTCACTTGCGGCGGCCGAGGCCACAAGTCATACGAATGCACCAACAAGCGCACCATGATCCTCAACGACGATGGCACATATGACTCTATGAGTGAAGAGGAAATGGAAGCCCTTGAGCAAGTGGCCATGCACCGGCAAGTGAATGAAGATGAAGATGATCAAGTCTTTTGTGATGAGGATTCGAGCCCCGCTCTCGTTGTCTCCAAGGTCTTGACTCTTCAACATCAACAAGAAGAAGACCAACGATGCCACATCTTCCACACAAAAGCCGGCATCAATGGACGGTCCATCAAGGTCATCATCGATGGAGGTAGTTGCCACAACTTGGCAAGTGAAGAACTATGCTCCAAGCTACAATTGGTCAAGAGGAAGCACCCACACCCTACAAGGTTCAATGGCTAAGTGACTCGGCACTATACGAGTCGAGCATACGGTCCAAGTCTCCTTCAAAATTGGTGCTTATGAAGACACTTTGGAGTGTGATGTGGTCCCAATGACCGTTTGCCACCTCCTTCTTGGTCGACCATGGCAATTCGACCGTGGTGTCATCCACAATGGGCGAACCAATCACTATAGCTTCAAGATGAAAGGGAAGGAGTATGTGCTACGACCTATGTCTCCTAGTCAAGTGATAGCCGACAAGCAAGCCACACATCATAGAGAAAAGAGTGAGAAAGTGATCCACCCAAAAGTGAGTGAGAGCCACAAGCCAAATTTGAGCGACTCTTCGCCTAGAGAGAAAAACCTCATTCTATTTGCCACCAAAAGTGAGATGAGAGAAGTGTGTGAGCACCCATCGAGTGTGATGCACTTTGTCCTTGTGTGCAAGGATGGAGAACCAAAAACTAACACCATTCACGAGCTACCTTTGGTGTTTCAATCTCTTTTGCAGGAATTTCAAGATGTTTTCCCCGATGAGCTACCTCCGGGTCTACCTCCTCTTCGAGGCATTGAGCATCGAATCGACCTCATCCCGGAGCGCCGCTACCAAACAAAGCTCCATACCGAGTCAATCCGAAGAAACCAAGGAGATTCAACGGCAAGTACAACAACTCATCGACAACGGTCATGTACGTGAAAGCCTAAGCCCTTGTGCCGTTCCGGTTATTCTTGTGCCTAAGCCCGATGGAAGTTTCCGCTTGTGTTCGATTGTAGACCTATCAATGCTATTACTGTTCGATATAGGCATCCCATTCCTCGCTTAGATGACATGCTTGATGAACTTAGTGGAGCCAACTTTTCTCAAAATTGATCTTAAAAGTGGCTATTATCAAATACGCATACAAGAGGGTGATGAATGGAAAACTGCTTTCAAAACCAAATTTGGTTTATATGAGTGGTTAGTGATGCCTATGGGTCTTTCGGAAGCTCCGGTACTTTTGTGCGCCTTATGCATCATGTGCTTCGTCCTTATATTGGAGTCTTTGTTGTGGTTTACTTTGATGATATTCTTGTGTTTAGCAAAACCATGAAAGAGCACTTCAATCATGTAAAATCTGTGTTGCAAACTCTTCGCAAGGAAAGCCTTTATGCAAATTTGAAAAATGCACTTTTGGAGTCGACAAAGTGGTTTTCTTGGGTTTTGTTGTTTCTTCAAAGGGTGTCCATGTTGATGAATCTAAAATTGAAGCAATCAAAACTTGGCCCCAACCCACCAATTTGCAACAAGTGCTGAAGTTTTCTTGGTCTTATGGGTTTCTATCGTCGCTTTGTGAAAGATTTTAGCACAATTGCCGCTCCTTTGCATGCTTTGAGCAAGAAGAATACTCCCTTTGTTTGGGGAACTTTGCAATCAACCGCTTTTGATGAGCTCAAGTCTTTGCTTACTCATGCTCCGATTCTTGCTTTGCCCAATTTTGACAAAACTTTTGAGGTTCATTGTGATGCAAGTGGTACCGAATTGGCGGAGTTTTAATGCAAGAAAAACGAGCCATTGCATATTTTAGTGAAAAACTCTCCGTGCTCAACTTAATTATCCCATCTATGACAAAGAATTGTATGCTTTAGTGCGTGTGCTACATGTTTGGGAACATTACCTTAGACCGCATGAGTTTGTCATCCATACCGATCATGAAACGCTTAAGTACCTCAAAGGTCAAACTAAATTGAACAAGCGCCATGCCAAATGGAGTGAATTCATTGAATCTTTTCCTTATGTGATCAAGTACATTAAGGGTAAAGAAAATGTAGTTGCCGACGCTTTCACGCATAAACATGCTTGTCACTCAACTTGAGTTGAATGTTATTGGTTTTGAGCATATAAAAGACTTGTATGAGCATGATCCATCTTTTGCTTCTCCTTATGCTAAGTGTTTGACGATACGCCTTGGGAACAATATTACATCAAGGATGGTTACCTTATGAGAGCTAACAAACTTTGCATCCCCTAGTCTTCTCTTCGTTTGCTCCTTTTGCAAGAGGCTCATGGAGGCGGCCTCATGGGACACTTTGGACGCGACAAGACATTCGCCGCACTCTCCAACAACTACTTTTGGCCCAAGATGTTCCATGACGCCTCACGCTTCACCAACCGATGCTACACATGTCGCAAAGCTAAGTCTAAAGCTCAATCTCATGGTCTTTACATGCCTCTTCCTATTCCATATCAACCATGGGAAGACATTAGTATGGATTTTGTACTTGGTTTGTCTAGGACTCAAAATGGCAAGGATTCCGTCTTTGTTGTTGTGGATAGATTTTCTAAAATGGCACATTTCATTCCTTGCAACAAGATAGACGATGCTTCACATGTTGCAAATCTCTTTGTAGGAAATCTTGCGACTCCATGGCGTACCAAAGACAATCGTCTCCGATCGTGACGCCAAGTTCTTGAGTTACTTTTGAAGACCCTATGTGCCAAGCTCGAATCAAGCTCTTGTTCTCCTCGGCATACCATCCTCAAACCGACGGCCAAACGGAGGTGACGAACCGCACACTATCCACTCTACTTCGTGTCTTGATCAAGAAGAACATCAAGGAGTGGGAAGCATGTCTACCCATCGCCGAGTATGCCTACAATCGTGCAAGACATTCAACTACCGCAAGTCCCCTTCGAGGTCGCTTCACGGTTTCAACCCGTTGTCCCCATTGGACATTCTACCACTTCCTCTCCAAGAGCGCACCAACATGGATGCAAGTGAACGAGCAAGCTACATCAAGAAGATGCACGAAGATACAAGGCACACCATCGAGCGCCAAGTACAACGCCAAGCAAACAAGCTCAACGCCAACAAGCAACCCATCGTCTTCAACATTGGTGATCTAGTATGGCTACACCTTCGCAAGGACCGCTTCCCCAAAGAACGCAAGTCCAAACTTCTCCCTCGAGCCGATGGACCTTTCAAGGTACTAGCACGCTACAACGACAACGCTTACAAGATCGACATACCTCGCGACAAGTACAACGTGAGCGACATCTTCAACGTCAAGGACCTCGCACCTTTCCATGGAGATGAAGCTTTTGATCCGAGGTCGGATCTCTCCCAAGGGGGGAGATGATGCGGAGCATCCCACGATCATCCCCATGCAGCCACAACCGTCTCATCAAGAGCCAAGAGGACCCATGACTAGAGCACGAGCCCGAGCTCTCGAGACCGAGGTGACTTCTCTCCTTAGTGAAATATCATATGACCCTCTCGAGACATGGCTACTACCTCAATCCGGAATGTTGTGCATGCTTAGGTACCAAGGAACCAACCTAGGAGAAGCTGCAGCCCAAGATGGACACCAAGAGCAAGAAGAGGAGCTACAGAGTCCAGAGGGAGCGGTACTACCGCTCAAGCCAAGCGGTACTACCGCCCAGCGAGCGGTACTACCGCTCAAGCCAAGCGGTACTACCGCTGAGCCGAGCCAAGCGGTACTACCGCTCTCCATCCGCCTACTTCGCAAAAACCCGACACACTCCAGGAATCGAGCGAGCGTCGGCGGTACTACCGCTCAAGATAAGCGGTACTACCATTGAAAGCGGTACTACCGCCATGAAGCAACAGTACTACCGCCTCTGCTGCGTCAGCGTTTGGGCCGAGGCCCATGTACTCGTTTCGCCCCAACTTACCCCTTGGAGGTCCTAGACTATAAATAGACCTTCCCTCATCCTTTCTAGGGTTAGCTTTGGATTTGCTCATATTTCGTGTGAGAGCCTTTGCTCATCCACTTGGATACTTCTCCTTGAGATCAGGACCTCTACGGAGAAGATCCCCAAGCGGATTCAAGACCCTCCTAGGGTGGACCCCATCAAGACCTCCTCGGAGAAGAACGGCTACCCTTGTATCCTACCCTTTGTTGTCCTTGAATCTTGTGCCACTCTATGTGTTTGATAATCTAGCACTTGTGTGATCGCTTTCTTGTCGGTTGAGTGATCTCTCTCTCTTCTCCCGTGTTTTCCCTCGTGTTCTTCCGCTCGTTCTTCGTGTTCCTCGTAGGGATTCCCTCCAAGCGTGAAAGATCGTCAACCTAGGGTTCTGCCCTACATCAACAAGGATTATAATAACATCACTCGATTATTCCATCTTGCTTGTAAAGCTGAACGTGAAGTGCAGGATCGACAGGCGTTGGCGCGGACTAACTTTTCTGCAGGTCGACCTTCATCATGGACACCACGTGCATCATCTACTTCCACACGTTCTACTACACCGGCACCTCCGTCGGCTGCCACCTCCAACCGTGATACAAGAAAGCAGGCACAACCACCACTATCTGCCAAGAGCACACCTGCTGGGCCTACACAGAGCTCTTCTTCTTCCATGGCGTCAACAGGGCACACAAGTGATATTATTTGTCGTCGTTGTAAGGGAAGAGGACATTTTACAGAGAATGCCAATCTCAGCGTGTGATGATTGCTATTGAGGATGGTGGGTATGAGTCCGCTAGTGACTATGATGAAGAGACTTTGGCTCTTATTACACATGAAGAACATGGTGGAGATGATTCTGATCATGAGACGCAATACATGGCTGTTGAAGATGCTGACAAGTATGAATGTTTAGTTGCTCAATGTGTTTTGAGTGTGCAGGTTACACAAGCTGAGCAAAATCAGAGGCATAACTTGTTCCATACAAAGGGAGTTGTGAAGGAACGTTCTATTCGCGTCATCATAGATGGAGGGAGCTGCAACAACTTGGCTAGCATGGATATGGTGGAGAAGCTTTCTCTCACCACAAGACCACATCCACATCCTTACTACATCCAATGGTTCAACAACAGCGGCAAGGTTAAGGTAACACGTATGCTTTGTGTGTATTTTAGTATCTCTACATATGCTGATTATGTTGATTGTGATGTGGTACCTATGCAAGCATGTTCCTTATTACTTGGTAGACCATGGCAATTTGATAAAAATTCTGTACACCATGGTAGAAACAATCAGTATACTCTTGTTCACAAGGATAAAAATATTACTTTGCTTCCTATGACTCCTGATTCCATTTTGAAAGATGATATTAATAGAGCTAATAAAGCAAAACAGGAGAAAAATAAGAGTGAAAATCAGATTGTGGCAAAAGAATTTGAGCAACAAGTGCAGCCTAATAATAAACCATCTAATGTTGCTTCTGAAATTAAACTGAAAAGTGCATGTTTATTTGCCACCAAATCTGATATTGATGAGCTAGATTCTAGCAAATCTGTTTGCTATGCTTTTGTGTGCAAAGAGGCATTATTTTCATTCGAGGACGTGCCTTCCTCTTTGCCCCCTGCTGTCACTAACATTTTGCAGGAGTTCGCCGACGCCTTCCCACAAGACGTGCCACCGGATTACCACCTATTCGAGGGATTGAGCATCAAATTGACTTAATTCCCGGTGCATCGCTACCAACCGTGCACCATACCGCACCAATCCAGAGGAGACGAAGGAGATTATGCGTCAAGTACAGTGAGCTGCTCGACAAAGGTTATATACGCCAAACTCTTAGTCCTTGTGTTGTTCCTATTATACTAGTGCCTAAAAAGGATGGTACGTCATGTATGTGTGTTGATTGTAGAGGCATTAATAATATTACTATTCGTTATCGTCATCCTATTCCTAGGCTAGATGATATGCTTGATGAATTGAGTGGCTCTACAATATTCTCCAAAGTTGATTTATGAGTGGATACCATCAAATTCGTATGAAATTGGGAGATGAATGGAAAACAGCATTTAAAACTAAGTTTGGATTATATGAGTGGTTAGTCATGCCTTTTGGGTTAACTAATGCACCTAGTACTTTCATGAGATTAATGAACGAAGTTTTACGTGCTTTCATTGGACGATTTGTGGTAGTTTACTTTGATGATATACTGATTTATAGCAAATCTTTGGAAGAACATTTGGAACATTTACGTGTTGTTTTTAATGCTCTACGTGATGCACGTTTGTTTGGTAACCTTGGGAAGTGCACCTTTTGCACCGACCGAGTATCTTTTCTTGGCTATGTTGTTACTCCACAGGGAATTGAAGTTGATAGAGCCAAGATTGAAGCTATTGAGAGTTGGCCGCAGCCCAAAACGGTCACACAAGTGAGGAGTTTTCTTGGACTCGCTGGTTTCTATAGGCGTTTTGTGAGAGATTTTAGCACCATTGCTGCACCTCTCAATGAGCTTACAAAGAAGGATGTGCCTTTTGTTTGGGGTACCGCACAGGAAGAAGCCTTCACGGTATTGAAAGATAAGTTGACACATGCTCCTTTACTCCAACTTCCTGATTTTAATAAGACTTTTGAGCTTGAATGTGATGCTAGTGGAATTGGATTAGGAGGTGTGTTATTACAAGATGGCAAACCTGTTGCATACTTTTCTGAAAAATTGAGTGGGCCTAGTCTGAATTATTCTACTTATGATAAAGAATTATATGCTCTTGTTCGGACTTTAGAGACATGCCAACATTATTTATGGCCCAAAGAATTTGTTATACATTCTGATCATGAATCTTTGAAACATATTAAAAGTCAAGCTAAACTGAATCGTAGACATGCTAAATGGGTTAAATTCATTGAGACTTTCCCTTATGTTATTAAACACAACAAGGGTAAATAAAATGTTATTGCTGATGCATTGTCTCGTCGCTACAAACTTTGGAGAATATTGTAGAGCCACTCAATTCATCAAGCATATCATCTAGCCTAGGAATAGGATGACGATAACGAATAATAATATTATTAATGCCTCTACAATCAACACACATACGCAATGTACCATGCTTTTTCGGCACTAAAATAATAGGAACAACACAAGGACTAAGGGATTCGCGTATATAACCTTTGTCGAGAAGCTCTTGTACTTGACGCATAATCTCCTTCGTCTCCTCTAGATTGGTACGGTATGGTGCACGGTTGGGTAGCGATGCACCGGGAATTAAGTCAATTTGATGTTCAATCCCTCGAATAGGTGGTAATCCCGGTGGCACGTCTTGTGGGAAGACATCAGCGAACTCCTGCAAAATGTTAGTGACAGCAGGAGGCAAAGAGGAAGGCACGTCCTCGAATGAAAATAATGCCTCTTTGCACACAAAAGCATAGCAAACAAATTTGCTAAAATCTAGCTCATCAATATCAGATTTAGTGGCAAGTAAACATGCACTTTTCAATTTAATTTCAGAAGCAACACTAGATGGTTTATTATTAGGCTTCATTTGTTGCTCAAATTCTTTTGCCACAATCTGATTTTCACTCTTATTCTTCTCCTGTTTTGCTTTATTAGCTCTATTAATATCATCTTTCAAAATGGAATCAGGAGTCATAGGAAGCAAAGTAATATTTTTATCCTTATGAGCAAGAGTATACTGATTGTTTCTACCATGGTGGACAGAATTTTTATCAAATTGCCATTGTCGGCCAAGTAATAAGGAACATGCTTGCATAGGTACCACATCATAATCAACATAATCAGCATATGTAGAGATACTAAAATGCACACGAACAGTACGTGTTACCTTAACCTTGCCGCTGTTGTTGAACCATTGGATGTAGTAAGGATGTGGATGTGGTCTTGTGGTGAGAGAGAGCTTCTCCACCATCTCCATGCTAGCCAAGTTGTTGCAGCTTCCTCCGTCTATGATGACGTGCACAGAACGTTCCTTCACAACTCCCTTTGTATGGAACAAATTATGCCTATGATTTTGCTCAGCTTGTGTGACCTGCACACTCAAAACACGTTGAGCAATTAAACATTCATACCTGTCAGCGTCTTCAGGAGCCATGTATTGCATCTCATGATCAGAATCATCTCCACCGTGTTCTTCACGTGTAATAAGAGCCAACGTCTCCTCATCATAGTCACTAGCGGACTCATACCCACCATCCTCAGTTGCAATCATCACACGCTGAGATTTGCATTCTCTTGCATAATGACCTCTTCCCTTACAACGACGACAAATAATATCACTTGTGTGCCCAGTTGATGCCATGGAAGAAGAAGAGCTCTGTGTAGGCCCGGCAGGTGCGCTCTTGGCAGATAGTGGTGGTTGTGCCTGCTTTCTTGTATCACGGTTGGAGGTGGCACCTAATGGAGGTGCTGGTGTAGTGGAAGTAGAAGATGCACATGCTGTCCATGATGAAGGTCGACCTACAGAAAAGTTAGTTCGCGCCAATGCTTGTCGATCCTGCACTTCACGTTCAGCTTTACAAGCAAGATGGAATAAAGGAGTGATATTAGTATACTCCTTATACTCTAGAATGGTCTGAATCTCTCTATTTAATCCACCCATAAAACGTGCAAGCATAGGTTCATTCTCCTCAACAATACCACATCTAATCATGCCAGTTTGTAATTCCTGATAATATTTTTCTACATAATTTTTTCCTTGTCTCAAACGCTGCAATTTTTGAAGCAATTCACGTTGATAATATGGTGGAACCCAACGAGTACGCATAGCAGTTTTCAAAGCAGCCCAAGTAGCTGGAACAGGATATAATCTACAATGTTCAGACCACCAAACACATGCAAAGCTAGTGAAAGCACAAACAGCAGCAGAACACGCCTCTCCTCGTGATATTGTAAACATGTAAATCGTTGTTCAGTTTCTAACTCCCAAGTAAGATATATATCAGGAACATATCTACCCTCAGATGGTGGAATATTGAATTTCAGTTTAGGGAGATGGTCATGATCTCGTACCTGAGGGGGAGCCCTAACATTGCCATTATTTGCATGTGGACGACCTGGTGGTTGTGGTGCTGGTGGTTGCACGTAGTTCTGATTTTGATCAACCTCATCCTCATAATCTCCCCGCATATTCATCCTCCTCCCCATCAGCAGTAGGAGCCACAGAATTATCAACAACAGCACCAACAGTTTGGCCAGGCTGAAGAGGAACACGGCTCGCTCGGCGGAGGGCTGTTTCACGATGTGGAGGTAGTCGTCGTTGTTGTTGTTGTTGTTGTTGCAGAGGTGTGGTAGGTGCAGCCGGTGGTGGAAGACGCGCAAGCAGTTCATTAAATCTGTTATCGAGCTTTGTTTCGAACGTCTTCTCAAGGCCAGTGATCTTCTCCGTGGCCTCTTCAAAATTGTTCAGCACATCTTACACCTGTTCAGTCATCATTTGCTGAAACTTATCATGAAGCTCCTTGTTCGTTAAGTTCTCCCAGTCAATCTTGATGCGAAGCATCCGACGATCATCCCCATGTACACTCCGACTACTCTCCAAGCCCCAAGGATACATAAGATGAGACCTCGACTATGCGCCATTGGACACAAGGTGAACCCGTTCCTAAATGCTTCCCATTTCCATTCGCGTGAGACGTGGCTACTACCTCATGCATGGACCTTGCCTATACTCAGGTACAACCGAGATGACCATGGAGAATCAAAGGACAAAGGCCAAGCATGGAAGAGGAGAAGGAAGAAGAGCCAGCTGCTACAGGCCCCAGACATCCGGCCCCAGCCCGGACATCCGGCCCTTCCCGCAAGCCCGGACATCCGGCCACAGCCCGGACATCCGGCGCCCATCACAGAACGCATCCAGGAGCTGAACCCCGTCAGCCCGGACATCCGGCTCTTCCTGAGCCGCCGGACATCCGGCGCCTGCCCGGAAATCCGGCGCACGCTATCCAGAGAGTAGAAGCATCGGCCACTCCAGACCGGACATCCGGCCCACTAGCCCGGACATCCGGCACCTCGTGAAGGCCCGGACATCCGGCCCGACGCCCGGACATCCGGCCTCCCCTGCCTGCGTGCAGCGCATCTGGGCCGAGGCCCATGTACCCCTTTGCCCCTTAGACTATATATACTCCCCCTCCACCTATGTTTTAGGATTAACGTTGATTTAGCTCAAGTTAGAGATAGAGCTTCGCTCATCCATCGGATCTCCTCCTCATGAGAGACCGCGGCCTCTTCGGAGAAGATCCTATCGGATTCAAGACCCCCTCGTGGGAAGATCCCTTTGTGGATTCAAGCCCTCCTTGATAGAGGCGAGGGTCCCAATCTTTCGATGAGATGATAACTATCGATTTGGTGGAGTAGACTTTGACGATCCGACTACAAACATGCACGACGTTGCGCCTTAGCAATCGCTAAACCAATCTCCTAAGGTTACTGACGATGCCGGAAGCACGATCAGCCTGACCACGAAGGTCTATTCCTGCAAGCAATCGAAGAACGAGCAAGAATATGATAAAGCAATCTGAATATTGCGAATATATATGATGTATTGATAATGGTGGGATCCGTAAGCGGTCTTGGTCTGGTCGTTGGACACAAATGAAGTACACGAAGTTGCAATGGCTAACTTTTAACTAAACAAATCCCAAGGGAAAAGCTACTAGATGGATCTACTTATATAGGAGCAAGGGGTGGCGGCCAAGGAGGTGGGAGGACGTCCCAAGGCAGCCTGAAACTAACCCTAGGTCGTACAAGGCCAATTGGCCCAAGTGGAGGTGACGTAACATCTTTGGACTTGTAGTTTGACTCGGATTCTGGTGCAGCGTCAGATTGTTTCGTCCATAACTCAACACTCCGGATGGATTTTAAGGTGATTCCAATTGGGTTGGAAAGAGCATGAAATCTACTTTCCAACAAAAAAAGAATCACCCAATTCGGAGTCCGTATGAAAAAGTTGTTGGCGTTTTGAGTCAGGCATGTCTGTGGAGTCCGAATCTGAATCCAGAACGTGAGAGACTTGGACTCTATCTTCTCTTGGCCCAAAAGTGACGTGAGAGGACTTTTCGAACAGCACCTAAACTTCTCCTTCTCCCTTATCTTCATATGTGTATTGTACAAATGTCCCATACACCTGCAATTAGACAAAACACAAAAGTATGTGAAGTATTTTTGTTCTGGATAACATAAATAGATTATCGAATAGTTTGCACTAGAAATCACCTGACAAATATGCATGTATGTAATATTTTTGGTCTTATCCAAGGCAGTCATGTCCTCATCACTCCTCGCGGAGAAGAACGGTTCCTTTGTATCCTCTACCTTTGTTGACTTTGGATCTCGTGTATCTCTTTGTGTTCTTTGATCTAGCATTTGTGTGACCGATTCCTTGTTGGTTGAGTGTTTTCCCTCGTTCCTCCCCGTGATTTCCTCGTGTTCTTCCGCTCGTTCTTCGTGTCTCCCCGTAGGATCCACTCCAAACGTGAAAGATCGACGCTATAGGGTTCCACCCTACATCATCTTGGTAACATGAGCCACGTTGATCACGTTTTTGGAGCCCCTACCCCGTGTTTTCTAGCTTGATTTTGTTGATTTCGTCCTAAATCCGAAAATCCCCACCAAAAATAGCCCCAATTTTTTTTTGTGATTTATTAGTTTTGATGATGTTTTGTTGATTTTGATTCATGGATTTGCTTGGTTTCGAGTGGATCTAGCATTTCCCCAAGTTTCCCCACTTTCCATCCACGAAATCTCTCCAATTTTGACCTTGAAATCATCAATTTCCGCCCCCAATTCGAAAATTTCCGCCCCAAACGAGATCTGGATTCGTCGGGCCGGACATCCGGGCCTCAGGCTGGACATCCGGGCCATCTTGCCGGACATCCGGGCCCCAAGACGGACATCCGGCTCCTGGAGTGCCAAATCTGCTGGATTCTGGACAGACACCCCCGGAAATCCGGGCTCCACCCCGGACATCCGACCCCTGGGATTTCAGATTTTCCCGTTTCACCGTTTTGTCCATAACTAATTCATCCGGAGTCCGTTTTTTACGTTCTTTAGCTCGTTTTGAAGCTACTGACATCCCCCATCCCATAAAAATACTACCACCACCATTTGACTCCATCAAATTTTTGGAACTTTGGCATCTTTGCCTAGGGCTTCCACCACATCCTCCGCATAACCACCACCGACTTCCGCAACCTAACAAATTTTGTTCCCCTTTGCACTTGAGGTTGTTTGAGTTGTGATTCGAGTCTCCTAAGGTGTTTAGGCTACTTAGGGACGGTTGCATCTTCATCAACCACCACCACCACCATAACTTCCGCATAGGCTTGCCCACCATACACTTCAACCACCTCAACTTAACCCAATAGTTGTTTGAGCTTGTTTGAGTTGTGGCTTGTGTCTCCTAAGGTGTTTCGGCTACTTAGGGACGGCAACTTCAACTCCGACACATGTATAGCCCATCATTCCACTTCCGCATTGATGTAGGGTGGAACCCTATAGCGTCGATCTTTCACGTTTGGAGGGATCCCACGGGAGAAATACGAAGAACACGGGGAAGAACGGGAGAAATCACAAGGGGAAACACTCAAGAACAAGTCCAATCACACATCCACTAGACAATCAAACACATAAGATCACAAGGTACATGAACAGCAAAGGGAAAGATATAAGGTAGAGTTCATCTCCGTGAGGAGGTCTTGAAGGGGTCCGCCCAAGAGGGGGTCTTGATGATATATCCCGCAGGATCTTCTCCTAGATGGAGGTCTTGGCCTCCAATGGAGTAGGGTCTCTCTCTCTCAGAGTAGAGGTAGGAGCAAAGCTCACCTAAGAATGAGCTATCATATTTGCTAACCCTAGAAAGGAAGTGGAGGTGGTCTATTTATAGTCTAAGCCACGAAGGGGTAAGTGGGAGAGGGATACAAGGCCAAAGGCCCATGCTGCTTGCACAGGCAGGCGGTAGTACAGGGGCTCATGGCGGTAGTACCGCTTGAGCGGTAGTACCGCTTGAGGGGCGGTAGTACCGCTGCTCTGAGCGCCAGGTTCTCTTCCTCCTTCTCTTCCATGCTTCCCTCATGACGGTGTAGTCGTTCCTTGGCGCTTGCACTCCTCCTCGACATCCGTGAAGCTCCGACAATACTTATGCTCGCACACGGAGAAGTGTCAAGTAGTATACCATCCTCGAAGGGGTCAAGTGAACACGTAAAGGAGAAGATTCACCTTTATGTATGAGAAGTAGAGGTTGCACGTGTCACTTGCCAAACGGACTCTTGACATGGTGATGACGTGGGATGCTCCGCATCATCCCTCCCCTTGGGAAAGATCCGACCTCGGATCAAGACCAAATCACCATGGGAAAGAGATAGCGTCGCCCGTGTTGAAGTGGACGATCACCAAGTACTTGTCATCTTGAAGCTCGAAATGGGCACTCTCAATGTCACACCGTCTTGTGATTCCTTCAAAAGGAGCAAATGGAACAAACACTTGAAAAACAAATGTGGTTAGCGTTAGTGCAAAACCAAGCATTCAAGAGGTGATTCACCAAACAAGTGTCGCCATCAAGCATAGCATAGGGTGTGACAAAGGATTGTGACATGGCATGTAAGCATATGAATTGATCAAAATCAAGGTCATCATGGAAACAAACATGTAAACATGAGGTAGTGATGCAAATATGTGTGACAAGAGAATAAGCATTTACCTCAAGATCATAGCAATCATGTATAAAGCGCCGACAAATGGTCGGTGGTAGGCATAGGAAGTATTCACAACACCAAATAAAATGAAGTGTCTAAACACATGGGTCAAGTGCAAGACAATCCAAGCATAATGTGCATAGGGTGTAGTGAACATATTGTGGCACTCAACACAATAGAAAGAGCAATTGTTCATCATGTGCGAGGCAATCAAGTCAAGCATGTAGCAATCAATGTGACTTGGCATATGGGAAGGAATGACATTGTTGCAACCAAACATGTGATAGGAGAAAGTAATCCAAGAATTGGATGCAACACACAAGGTATATATGTCATGAAGCATGGAAATGTGGCAATCATGGGTGAAAGCAATATCTCGCACATGCGTGCAAATGGTGCAAGCAACACATGAAGTATGATCCACAATATCCAAGCTCAAGAAGGATGTCACCTTGAAGGCGTGTGCTTGTGCATTCTTCACAATGCCGAAGTGGAAGCAAATACGGTGTAGAAGTGATGAGGACATCAATCCCATTGTTACACCCACAGCCCCTGTTGCTATACATACTGGACCAATTACTAGAGCTCGCGCACGCCAATTGAATTATCAGGTACTTTCGTTTCTTGGTAACGATTCCAATGTTCATGAGAATATGATGCTGCCTAAATTGGATACATTTGTTTTGCTTACAAATGAAGGGCCTACCATGGACAAGAAAGATGAACCTTGGAGCAAGTTCAAGCATGGAGATGTTGGCATGCGCAAGGGGAACAAGAACGGAGTTACAAGTGATGATTCCAGGACTTTGAAGCCACCCTAATGAGTGCATGAGGCCTTGGACGAAATATACAAGATGCCACTTCATAATATTCGTCCATAGGCTATTCTAGGTGCTGCGTCACCTTATTATTGGGCCAGGCCCATGTAATTTCGAAATACTTAAGTATAGGCTGTTTTAGAGTCCGTATGTGGGGAAACAAGAGTTAGGGTTGATTTGGACCCCTCCACCAAGGGCCACGAAATTCCCCCTCTTCCTCCATATATACAGCCCTTAGGGCACCGTTTAGACCTTGGGTTTTGTTTAGATTAAAAGTTCGCCATAGCTGCAACTTCGCTGCGTGCCGCTTTGTGTTCAACGACCGCACAAAGGCGCCACAGTAACCCCACCTTGATCAATAAAGCTTTCATCTTATATTCGCAATATCCAGATTGCAATCTCAGTTTCTTGCTTGTTCTTCGCTTGCTCGCAGGAAATGCACCCTCGTGGTCGTTGATCGTGCTCGGCGTGGTCAATAACCTCTCGGAGTTGGTTTAGCGATTGCTAAGGCGCGACGTCCTCGCACGCTCGTAGTCGGATCGTCAAAGTCGACTTCCTCCCAAGCGAAAACCACATCTCATCGAAAGACGGGACACCTTTGCCTCTATCAAGTGGTATCAGATTTTCAGGTTGCTCGGTGAGATTTTACAGTTTTCAGTAGATTAGATCGAGTCTGTTCTTCATACCTAAAGTCCACGAAAAAGCCGCACAAAAAAAATTAGGTTAGTTCATCATATCCGAACCAATCGAGCCTTTGCATAATCTTTTTAGGGTTTTTGCTTTGTTGAATTTGCGGTTGCATCGTCGTGTCAAGTTGCTGGTCTTAGAGTCTAGTCTTTTAGAGTTTCGAGTTCTGGTCATAAGTTGTCACGCCACCGCCGCACCATCATCATCGCCTTGCCATCTACCACCATTGCTTATCCGCCACCGCTCTGAATCCGTATCCATATACCACCACCAATCCGTATCCATATACCACCACCAATCCATATCCATATACCACCACCGCTACCATATACCACCACCATATATCCACCACCAATCCGAGTTCTTCTCATATTAGGTTTGTTTTCGAGATCCATCTAGTTTCCGATTCGTGTTTCCTTGCCGGAGTAGGTTTCGGAAAATATTTTCGAAAACGCACTTGTTGAAAAATTTTCTGGCTATCCTATTTTTAGGTGTTTCTAAGTGGATTGAGACAATCAAGTTATAGAAAGTTTTTTGACCTGCTTCAGTTTTTGGGTCCGGCAATCGAAAAAAAAATTTTGGTCGAAAAATTTCGTGCCCATCCTGTCAGTTTGACACTGGAAGAGTTTGAGACACTCGCCATTATAGTGATTTTTCGCAAAAAAAAAAAGAGCAAAAAAAAAGTAGCGCAAAAAAAAAAGCGAAAAAAAATTCCAGAGTGTGTTTTTCCGTTGTTTCCGTGCAGCGCCGTGATTTTGTTAGTGTTCTAGGCTCGCGTCTCTAGCACGGTCTAGCCTAGGACCAAAGACAAGATCAAATCGTTGAGCGCTTATTCAACTTTGCATCTCTGAATTGATTATTGCTAACCATTTTGCTACCATATTATAAGCCTTCCCAGCTCCACATACATCTACATCGTGCGCTTGACTCTCCCCGGTAATCGCTCTATCCAAGCTTTGAGAGTTTTGACTACATCGGTTGCCGATCACCGCTTTCTTCTTTAAGAACTGGTAAGAATTTGAGATTTGCTGACGGATTTGTGACTGTCCACCACACCACCACCACCACTTCCTAGTAGTCCTGTCAATCATATTCTTGTGTGTTTCTATTGCTGCTAACCATGGCAGGATCACAAGCCGACAGACCGACCGGGAGAACATGACAAACAAAGCGCTACATGATAAGTTTCAACAAATGATGAGTGGGCAGGTGGACGATGTGCTAAATAGATTTGAAGAGGCCATGGAGAAGATAGATGGCATTGAGAAGGAGTTCAAACAAAGCTCGATAACAAGTTTAATGAATTGCTCAAGGCGTCACCACCACCACCGATCGCACCTAACGCACCTCTACTACAACAACACGGACTACCTCCACATCGCGAAACAGCCCTCCGCCGAGCTTCCCGTGTCCCTCTTCACCTGGCCAAGCTGCTTGGTGCTGCTGTTGATACTTCAGGCTCCTGCTGCTGCGGCGGGGAGGATGATTATGTGAGAGCTTACGAGGATGAGGTTGATCAACATCGAACTACGTGCAACCACCAGCACCACAACCACCAGTGTCGCCCACATGCAAATAATGGCAATGTTCGGCTCCCCTTCAGTACGAGATCATGACCATCTCCTAAACTGAAATTGAATATTCCACCATTTGAGGGTAGATATGTTCCTGATATATATCTTACTTGGGAGTTAGAAACTGAACAACGATTTACATGTTTACAAACAGCGTACTCACCGCCATGAGCTTCAGATTCACCACTGGGCCTGAGCAAGCAGCCATGGGCCTTGGCCTTGTATCCTCTCCCACTTACCCCTTCGTGGCTTAGACTATAAATAGACCACCTCCACTTCCTTTCTAGGGTAGCGCTTGATTTAGCTCATTAGATAGAGTCATTATCCATACCGATCTACTCGCACGAGAGACCGCGCCCTCTTCGGAGAAGATCCACCTTGGATTCAAGACTTCCTTTGCGAGAAGACCATCATCAAGACCTCCTCACGGAGAAGAACGGCTACCGCTTGTATCGCCCTTGTTGACCTTGAATCATGTATTCCCTTTGTGTTCTTTGATCTAGCATTTGTGTGACCGATTCCTTGTTGGTTGAGTGTTTTCGCTCCTCCCCCGTGATTTCCTCGTGTTCTTCCGCCGTCTTAGTGTCTCCCCGTGAGGATCCGGCCCAACGTGAAAGATCGCCACGAGGGTTTCACTACATCATCTATGGTTTCACCACCTTTTGACACCATTAAATTTTGTGAACTTTGGCATCTTTGCCTAGGGCTTCCACCACATCCTCCGTGATAACCACCACCGACTTCCGCAACCTAACCAATTTTGTTCCCCATAGCATTAGTGGTTGTTTGAGTAGTGATTCGAGTCTCCTAAGGTGTTTTGCTACTTAGGGACGATTGCTTCTTCATCAACCACCACCACCACTTCCACATAACCTTGCCCACCATACACTTCCGACAACCCAACTTAACCCAATTGTTGATTGAGCTTTTTCGAGTTGTGGCTTGTGTCTCCTAAGGTGTTTCGCCACTTAGGGACGGCAACTTCAACTCCGACACGTGTATAGCCCATCATTCCACTTCCGCATTGCCAAGTGCAAACCACCGCCGCTTTCCGCTACCACCACTTTGACAATTGAAGTTTGAGATTTTGAGTTCGCGGTTTTTCCGTTTCCTAAGGTGTTTCGGCTACTTAGGGACGAGTCTCCATCATCTTGGTATCTACATCAAGAACACCGCCACTCATCATCGCCAAGGACGGTAACCTCCATATCATATTGGTATCGTGGTATCCCTCCTTTGTATATTCCCCTTGCCATTGCATTGTTAACCCCTAGCCTTACTTTTGCGTTACTTGCCTATCGAGACTAGCCATTTGAGTATTGCCGGCAACGTTACTTGTGCACATTAGTGATCTACACCATCCATTGCATACATACCATATCATCTTGGTATCATCATATCATCTTGTGTCCGCATACACACAATTGCTATCTTGGTTTGTGCATTGTGCAAAGTGGCCATAAAAAAAAAGAAGAGAAATAAAGCTTTTAAGCAAAAGAGGGAAAGAGCAAAGAAGCTTGTAAGCAAGTGCCATAGCATCATACCGCATTGCATATAAGATTATCATATCCGATCATCTTGGATCATCTTGAGAGAAACACCGAACCATACATACATAGCATACTTGGGATAGAAGTTTATCCATTTTGCATCTTATAGGTTGTGCACAAGTGTCGATCCGCCTATTGAGCAATCGTATAGCGTCTCTCTTGAGTTGTGCAACACGAAGCGCTTTTCCGTGGATTCCACATTTTGTGCTCATTCCTTGGTTGCACGACCCCATTTATCTATCCGTGTGTGTGTTTCCGTGCCATTCTTTGCTATTGGTCCATTTGTTTCACTTATGAATTTGTGAATCTCTTTCAACATTATTAACTCTTGCTAACATTTTGCATTAAATTTTGTGCCACTATCCTCACCGAGCTCCTCCATAAGCTTTACTTGTGTAGGTGTGAGAACCGACAAGGATTGGTACCAATAGTGCTATTTCATTGTCCGCATTTGAGTGAACTTGATTCATTGTCAACATCGGTCAAGGTACATTGGTATAAGTTCTTCTCTTTCTCCCACTCATATTTGCTCGAGTCTTGTGATGGATAGGCAAGGCATTTCATCTCCGGTTCTTCGACAACAACGACGGCGTGAACAACTACATCACCAAAGCGCCTCTTCGATCTACAACGACAAGTGCAAAGCACACAATCAAGATTGCGAGAGCGATCGAGAACATCTCCATCGACATTCATCACTCCAAGCAAGGAGAAGGGACTACTTCGATAAGAAGCTTGCCGCACATAAAGAGGAGCAAGATGCAAGGATGGAGGAGATTCGGCCTTGATCAAGTCTTCTTCCCTTCGTCATCTTCAAGGCGGCGACGCTCAAGCCACAAGTCTTCGAGCGCCCAAGCGATGTGAGCGCAAATCGCCCTCGCCCACATCTACATGGCGACCACCATCACATTCGTGATCAACATCGCCATGAAGGGCAAGTCACCTCCAAGCATCATGTGCACGACGACGCATTTAACGACATCTACTACGAGCTCAAGCACGACAACGACATCATCATCATGAAGATGCTCCACAAGCGCAAATGCATGAGTCCCAACAAGCCCTACTTCATGCCAAGTCGAAGCTTCATAAGCACAAGAGAATACCGCGAGACGACCACCACCAAGACGACGCTATTTGGCTACATCAACCACTTCGCATCTTCGCCAAGTGTTCTCAAGGCATCTTCGCTTTGGACGCACGGCATCTTCGCCTACTTCCCACGCAGGTACGCCTACATCGACTTCATCAAGTCCAAGGCGACCACCTACGAAGCGAGGGCGACACTTCCATCTTCGAAGCCCTCAAGGAAGATGGCCGAGCATGGGAAACTCCCTTCGGTCATGGAGACGAGCCATGAGGTGCCACATCATATGGGCCTCCAACACCAAGACGGTGACAAGACGGCCGAGCAAGGGCCATCCCTTCGACCACGGCGACGAGCGCGAACCTCTTCAACAACATGAAGACGACGCCCACATTGGACTCATACTCCGAGTCAAGCTACGCGACCACCAGCATGGAGACATTTGCACCTATATCTCTCCCAAGACACACATATGTCGAGATGCCCCAATTGCCATGTGAGGAGAGCCACCACCCCATGAGTGACATGAGTGACTCCACCATACGTGACATTGAGAGCATTTCCTATGAGAGGATGAGTGTGACCACCACTAGCCCCACACATGAGAGCATGCCACACATCCTATGTGAGGTTGAGCGCCATTTGAGTGACTCCACCCACCATACGAGTGAGAGCATCCTTGAGGGAGTAAGTGAGCCACAACACTTAGTGAGTGAGGTAGTTGACACGACACATGAGGCCACTATGATTTCTAACGACTTAACCTCTACTCCTAGTGTGTTTTCTTCTTTGGTGCTAGGTCTCCTACATGACGACATGCCTATCCTCGACGAGTCCATCCCTACATTGGAGACGACGATGGCCATGGTGGACGATGATACACCCCCCACATGGTTCCATCAAGATGAAGATGACAACGAATGGATCGCTGACACCTCACCTACAACACATGAGCGATGCTCCAAAGGTAACATAGGTGATGGTACTTCTCTTGTCCCACTAGTGGACAATCTTGACATTGATTGCTCCCATGATGTCGACCCACCTATTACCATGCTTCATGCTAGTGAAACTTCTTCATGCCTTGACTTACCTATTTATGATGATTATGATGATGAGCATGTTGAGTTGCCTAGTTGTGATGCTATGCTTCATAGGATATCATGTGCAAATTCTATTGGTCACATTATGTTTGATAACCCATTGACCTTGTCATATGCTATGAGTGAGATCTCCCATATTGCCTCATTTCAATCTCAACATAGTAACTATGCATGCGCCATTAAAATCAATCCCATTTGCACTTATGGCATAGATGACGAGATGATGGTCATTGGCCTTTGCTTCTCTTGTGATGATATTGCCATGCTTCCTTTACATGATTTATGCAATTCATCTAATATTCCATGCCATGATCACATTGTTCCAAATATGCATTGTTTTGGATGTTGTCAATATTCTCCATGTGATGTTGCTACTCATGCTCATGAGGAGACCCCCATAGTTTCCTCATACATATTTGGAGATTTTGATTCATCCCATACTTTGCATCATTCACATAATTGCTTGCACCACATGCATTCCATGAATAACAATGCTCTAGATAATTCTCATGATGCATTACACAATTTGAGTCTCCATTATGCTATACATAACAACAAACCTATCATGATGGATGACATGTTTCTATGTCACGCATCTCATTTATTTGAGCATTGGATATTTTGTGCTAACCGACACACGATAAAAAAGCATCATGATGGATGATGTGTACATATACCATGCACACACAATTTTTCCTTTGTTTTTGTTTTGTGTAGGTACTCACGTATACTCGTCAACTTCTCAATCCCAAGAATTGACGAAACGAGCTCTTGAGAGCAACGATGACTTGGGATCACGTGGACTTTCATTCCCACCATTCCTTTCGCGCAAGGACTACGCGCATCTCTTCTACTTGGCTCTCACGCGGCTGATAGAGGCAAAGGTGTCCCGTCTTTCGATGAGATGTGGTTTTCGCTTTGGAGGAAGTCGACTTTGACGATCCGACTACTTAACGTGGCGAGGACGCCGCGCTTTAGCAATCGCTAAACCAACTCCGAGAGGTTATTGACCACGCCGAGCACGATCAACTGACCACGAGGGTCTGCTTCCGCGAGCAAACGAAGAACAAGCAAGAAACTGAGATTGCAATCTGGATATTGCGAATATAAGATGAAAGCTTTATTGATCAAGGTGGGGTTCTGTGACGCTTTGTCCGGTCGTTGAACACAAACGGCACGCGGGTTGCAGCTATGGCTAACTTTTAATCTAAACAAAACCCAAGGTCTAAACGGTGCCCTAAGGGCTGTATATATGGAGGAAGAGGGGGAATTTCGTGGCCCTTGGTGGAGGGGTCCAAATCAACCCTAACTCTTGTTTCCCCACACATACGGACTCTAAAAACAGCCTATACTTAAGTATTTCGAAATTACATGGGCCTGGCCCAATAATAAGGTGACGAGCACCTAGAATAGCCTATGGACGAATATTATGAAGTGGCATCTTGTATATTTCGTCCAAGGCCTCATGCACTCATTAGGGTGGCTTCAAAGTCCTGAATCATCACTTGTAACTCCGTTTGTTCCCTTTGCGCATGCCAACATCTCCATGCTTGAACTTGCTCCAAGGTTCATCTTTCTTGTCCATGGTAGGCCCTTCATTTGTAAGCAAAACAAATGTATCCAATTTAGGCAGCATCATATTCTCATGAACATTGAATCATTACCAAGAAACGAAAGTACCGATAATTCAATTGGCGGCGCGAGCTCTAGTAATTGGTCCAAGATGTATAGCAGCAGGGGCTGTGGTGTAACAATGGTATTGATGTCCTCATCATCCTCCCTTCTTGAAATGAAGTCGCCCTCGACGGAAGCTCATCTTCCTCACCCAAATAAGGCTTCAAATCTGCAATGTTAAAAGTGGACTAACCCCAAAATCTGCAGCAGCTCAAGTTTATATGCATTATCATTTATTTTCTAACACCTTAAATGGACCATCAGCACGTGGTATTAGCTTTGATTTATGCAAATTAGGAAACCTATCTCACGCAAATGTAACCAAACAAGATCTCCAGTGCAAAGACAACATGTTTTCTACCCTTATCTCCAACAAGTTTATATTTAGCATTCATACGCCAATGTTTTCCTTAGTTAACTCATGCATTTTTAAAATCAATTCAGCACGCTCTTTAGCATCAAAATTAACCTTCTCCAAGATGGAAGAGGCAACAAATCAATAGGTGCACGAGGTAGGAAGCCATACACAATTTCAAAAGGGCACATCTTAGTAGTAGAATGCAATGAACGATTATAAGCAAATTCAATATGAGGCAAGCATTCTTCCCACATTTTCTTATTATTCTTCAAAACAGCCCTAAGCATAGTAGACAATGTTCTATTGACTACTTCAGTTTGTCCATCAGTTTGGGGTGACAAGTAGTACTAAAAAGCAGTTTAGTCCCCAACTTAGCCCATAAACATCTCCAAAAGTGGCTAAGAAATTTAGTATCACGATCTGAAACAATAGTATTTGGCACACCATGCAAGCTTAATAATTTCACGAAAGAACAAATCAGCAACATTAACAAAGATCATCGCTTTTATGACATGGTATAAAGTGTGCCATTTTCGAGAATCTATCCACGACAACAAATATGCTATCCTCCCTTCTTTGTTCGAGGTAAACCTAAAACAAAGTCCATAGATATATCCTCCCAAGGAACACTAGGCACAGTGCAAAGGCATATATAAACCATGAGGATTGAGTCGTGACTTAGCTTTTTGACATGTAGTGCAGCGAGCAACAAAACGCCAACATCCCGCCTCATCTTTGGCCAAAAGAAATGTGTAGCAAGTATATCCTCCGCCTTCTTCACGCCAAAGTGTCCCATTAATCCTCCTCCATGCGCCTCCTGCAACAACAAAAGACTAACAGAGCTAGCAGGAATGCATAGCTTGTTAGCACGAACACAAAACCATCATTAATAACGAACTTGTTCCATGTTCTTCCTTCTTTACAATTCTGCATTACATCTTTAAAATCAGCATCATGCACATATTGATCTTTGATGGTCTCCAAACCAAATATTTTGAAGTCAAGTTGTGAAAGCATAGTATATCGACGAGACAAAGCATCAAGAATAACATTTTCTTTACCCTTCTTGTGTTTAATGACATAAGGGAAAGTCTCAATGAATTCAACCCATTTAGCATGTCTACGATTCAGTTTAGCTTGACTTTTAATATGTTTCAAAGATTCATGATCGAATGTATAACAAATTCTTTGGGCCATAAATAATGTTGCCATGTCTCTAAAGTCCTAACAAGAGCATATAATTCTTTGTCATAAGTAGAATAGTTCAGACTAGGCCCACTCAATTTTTCGTAAAAGTATGCAACAGGTTTGCCATCTTGTAATAACACACCTCCTAATCCAATTCCACTAGCATCACATTCAAGCTCAAAAGTCTTATTAAAGTCGAAGTTGGAGTAAAGGAGCATGTGTCAACTTATCTTTCAATACCGTGAAGGCTTCTTCCCGTATGTACCCCAAACAAAAGGCACATCCTTCTTTGTAAGCTCATTGAGAGGTGCAGCAATGGTGCTAAAGTCTCTCAAAACGCCTATAGAAACCAGCGAGTCCAAGAAAACTCCTCACTTGTGTGACCGCTTTGGGCTGCGCCAACTCTCAATAGCTTCAATCTTGGCTTTATCAACTTCAATTCCTCGTGGAGTAACAACATAGCCAAGAAAAGATACTCGGTCGGTGCAAAAGGTGCACTTCCCAAGGTTACCAAACAAACGCATCACGAGAGCATTAAAAACAGCACGAAATGTTCCAAATGTTCTTCCAAAGATTTGCTATAAATCAGTATATCATCAAAGTAAACTACCACAAATCGTCCAATGAAAGCACGAAACTTCGCTCATTAATCTCATGAAAGTACTAGGTGCATTAGTTAACCCAAAAGGCATGACTAACCACTCATATAATCCAAACTTAGTTTTAAATGCTGTTTTCCATTCATCTCCCAATTTCATACGAATTTGATGGTATCCACTACGCAAATCAACTTTGGAGAATATTGTAGAGCCACTCAATTCATCAAGCATATCATCTAGCCTAGGAATAGGATGACGATAACTAATAGTAATATTATTAATGCCTCTACAATCAACACACATACGCCGACGCACCATCCTTTTTAGGCACTAGTATAATAGGAACAGCACAAGGACTAAGAGATTCACAGATATAACCTTTGTCGAGCAGCTCCTGTACTTGACGATAATCTCCTTCGCCTCCTCCGGATTGGTACGGTATGGTGCACGGTTGGTAGCGATGCACCGGAATTAAGTCAATTTGATGCTCAATCCTCGAATAGGTGGTAATCCTGTGGCACGCCTTGTGGGAAGACGCCAACTCCCCGCAAAATGTTAGTGACAGCAGGGGCAAAGAGGAAGGCACGCCCTCGAATGAAAATAATGCCTCTTTGCACACAAAAGCATAGCAAACAGATTTGCTAGAATCTAGCTCATCAATATCAGATTTGGTGGCAAATAAACATGCACTTTTCAGTTTAATTTCGAAGCAACATTAGATGGTTTATTATTAGGCTTCATTTGTTGCTCAAATTCTTTTGCCACAATCTGATTTTCACTCTTATTTTCTCCTGTTTTGCTTTATTAGCTCTATTAATATCATCTTTCAAAATGGAATCAGAGTCATAGGAAGCAAAGTAATATTTTTATCCTTGTGAACAAGAGTATACTGATTGTTTCTACCATGGTGTACAGAATTTTTATCAAATTGCCATGGTCTACCAAGTAATAAGGAACATGCTTGCATAGGTACCACATCACAATCAACATAATCAGCATATGTAGAGATACTAAAATGCACACTAACAAAGACGTGTTACCTTAACCTTGCCGCTGTTGTTGAACCATTGGATGTAGTAAGGATGTGGATGTGGTCTTGTGGTGAGAGAAAGCTTCCACCATATCCATGCTAGCCAAGTTGTTGCAGCTCCTCCATCTATGATGACGCTAATAGAACGCTCCTTCACAACTCCCTTTGTATGGAACAAGTTATGCCTCTGATTTTGCTCAGCTTGTGTAACCTGCACACTCAAAACACGTTGAGCAACTAAACATTCATACCTGTCAGCATCTTCAAAGAGCCATGTATTGCGCCTCAAGATCGTAATCATCTCCACCGTGTTCTTCATGTGTAATAAGAGCCAAAGTCTCTTCATCATAGTCACTAGCGACTCATACCCACCATCCTCGTGAGCAATCATCACACGCTGAGATTGGCATTCTCTCAAGAAATGTCCTCTTCCCTTACAACGACGACAAATAATATCACTTGTGTGCCCTGTTGACGCCATGGAAGAAGAAGAGCTCTGTAGGCCCAAGCAGTGTACTCTTGGCGATAGTGGTGGTTGTGCCTGCTTTCTTGTATCACGGTTGAGGTGGCAGCCACGGAGGTGCCGTGTAGTAGAACGTGTGGAAGTAGATGATGCACGTGGTGTCCATGATGAAGGTCGACCTGCAGAAAAGTTAGTCCGCGCCAAGGCCTGCCGATCCTGACTTCACGCTCAGCTTTACAAGCAAGATGGAATAATCGAGTGATATTATTATAATCCTTGTAGTCTAGAATGGTCTGAATCTCTATTTAATCCACCCGTAAAACGTGCAAGCATAGCTTCATTCTCCTCAACAATACCACATCTAATCAAGCCAGTTTGTAATTCCCGATAATATTCTTCACCGAATTTTTCCTTGTCTTAAGCGCTGCAATTTTGAAGTAATTCACGCTGATAATATGGTGGAACCCAACGAGTACGCATAGCAGTTTTCAAAGCAGCCCAAGTAGCTGGAACAGGATATAATCTACAATGTTCGCACCACCAAACACATGCAAAGCTAGTGAAAGCACAAACAGCAGCAGGAACACGCCTCTCCTCGTGATATTGTAAACATGTAAATCGTTGTTCAGTTTCTAACTCCCAAGTAAGATATATATCAGAACATATCTACCCTCAAATGGTGGAATATTCAATTTCAGTTTAGGAGATGGTCATGATCTCGCACTGAAGGGGAGCCCAACATTGCCATTATTTGCATGTGGACGACCTGGTGGTTGTGGTGCTGGTGGTTGCACGTAGTTCGATGTTGATCAACCTCATCCTCGTAAGCTCTCACATAATCATCCTCCCCACCGCAGCAGCAGGAGCCACGTATATCAACAAGAAGCACCAAAGAGCTTGGCCAGTCAAGAGGGACACGGAAGCTCATGAGGGCTGTTTCATGATGTGGAGGTAGTCCGTGTTGTTGTAGTAGAGGTGCGTTAGGTGCAGCCGGTGGTGGTGGTGGTAGACGCACAGCAATTCATTAAACTTGTTATCGAGCTTTGTTTCAACGCCTTCTCAATGCCATCTATCTTCTCCATGGCCTCTTCAAATCTATTTAGCACATCGTCCACCTGCCCACTCATCATTTGTTGAAACTTATCATGTAGCGCTTTGTTTGTCATGTTCTCCCAAATACCTCGCTGCTTGTGATCCTGCCATGGTTAGCAGCAATAGAAACACACAAGAATATGATTCGACAGACTACTAGGAAGTGGTGGTGGTGGTGGTGGACAATCACAAACCGTCAAGCAAATCTCAAATTCTTACCAGCCTACCCAAAGAAGAAAGGTGATCGGCAACCGATGTAGTCAAAACTCTCAAAGCTTGATAGAGCGATTACAAGGGAGAGTCAAACGCACGATGTAGATGTATGTGGAGCTGGAAGGCTTATAATATGGTAGCAAAAGGGTTAGCAATAATCAATTCAGAGATGCAAAGTTGAATAAACGCCAACGACGCAGATCAGGTCGGGTCCTAGGCTAGACCGTGCTAGAGACGCGAGCCTAGAACACTAACAAAATCACGGCGCTGCACGGAAACAACGGAAAAGCACACTGAATTTTTTTTTCGCTTTTTTTTTTTTTTTTATGCTTTTTTTTTTTGCTGCTTTTTTTTTTTTTTTTGCGAAAAATCACTATAATGGCGAGTGTCTCAAAACTCTTCCTGTGTCAAACCGACAGATGGGCACGAAATTTTTCGACCAAAATTTTTTTTTTTTCGATCGCCTGACCCAAAACCTGAAACGGGTCAAAAAACTTTCTATAACGGCGATCGTCTCAATCCACTTAGAAACACCTAAAATAGGATAGCCGTAAATTTTTTCGACAAGTGCTGAAAATTTTGGGCCTAAACGAGGGTGGTTTCCAGACTTTTTTTTTTTTTTTCCAAACCTACTCCGCAAGGAAACACGAATCGAAACTAGATGGATCTCAAAACAAACCTAATATGAGAAGAACTCGGATTGGTGGTGGATATATGGTGGTGGTATATGGCAGCGGTGGTGGTAGCGGTGGTGGTATATGGATATGGATCGGTGGTGGTATATGGACACGATTGGTGGTGGTATATGGATACGGATTCGAGCGGTGATGGTAGGTGGCAAGGCGATGATGATGGTGCGGTGGCGGCGTGACAACTTATGACCGTAACTCAAACTCTAAAAGACTAGACTCTAAGACCAAAGAACTTGACACGACGATGCAACCGCAAATTCAACAAAGCAAAACCCTAAAAAGATTATGCAAAGGCTCAGATTGGTTCGGATATGATGAACTAACCCTAATTTTTTTGTGGCTTTTTCGTGGACTTTAGGTATGAAGAACAGACTCGATCTAATCTACGAAAAACTGTAAAATCTCACCGAGCAACCTGAAAATCTGATACCACTTGATAGAGGCAAAGGTGTCCCGCCTTTCGATGAGATGTGGTTTTCGCTTTGGAGGAAGTCGACTTTGACGATCCGACTACGAACGTCGAGGACGCCGCGCCTTAGCAATCGCTAAACCAACTCCGAGAGGTTATTGACCACGCCGAGCACGATCAACTCGACCACGAGGGTCTGCTTCCTGCGAGCAAACGAAGAACAAGCAAGAAACTGAGATTGCAATCTGGATATTGCGAATATAAGATGAAAGCTTTATTGATCAAGGTGGGGTTCTGTGGACGCCTTTGTCCGGTCGTTGAACACAAACGGCACGCCAAGTTGCAGCTATGGCTAACTTTTAATCTAAACAAAACCCAAGGTCTAAACGGTGCCCTAAGGGCTGTATATATGGAGGAAGAGGGGGAATTTCGTGGCCCTTGGTGGAGGGGTCCAAATCAACCCTAACTCTTGTTTCCCCACACATACGGACTCTAAAAACAGCCTATACTTAAGTATTTCGAAATTACATGGGCCTGGCCCAATAATAAGGTGACGAGCACCTAGAATAGCCTATGGACGAATATTATGAAGTGGCATCTTGTATATTTCGTCCAAGGCCTCATGCACTCATTAGGGTGGCTTCAAAGTCCTGAATCATCACTTGTAACTCCGTTTGTTCCCCTTGCGCATGCCAACATCTCCATGCTTGAACTTGCTCCAAGGTTCATCTTTCTTGTCCATGGTAGGCCCTTCATTTGTAAGCAAAACAAATGTATCCAATTTAGGCAGCATCATATTCTCATGAACATTGGAATCGTTACCAAGAAACGAAAGTACCTGATAATTCAATTGGCGTGCGCGAGCTCTAGTAATTGGTCCAGTATGTATAGCAGCAGGGGCTGTGGGTGTAACAATGGTATTGATGTCCTCATCAGCGGCTATGGGCTATTTACCACTTGCCACCTTATGCTCATTTTACCGTGTTCACTTTGCATGTTATGCTTGCTTCTATGCCTTTGCCATGCACTTGTGACCCTTGCTTGCATCTACCCATGTTTTATCATTATGCTACTTCTATGTGTATTTGCATGCTTGGTGGAGATCCTTGTTGCTATTGCCATGTTTATCATGTGCCCCATGCTATTGATGCTATTTTGCTCATATCTTGCTTTCATGCTTGTGCTATGACATGTGAATTATTCATGCCCACTATTTGCACACATGACATGCTTACCATGATCCCTTCTAGTACGTTGCATCTTCGCACTACTAGCTTGCTTGACTTGATTGCTATGATTTCTTACTATGTTGCATCACCCATGTTCCTCTATCACTTGCTTTCTTGGGTTGATGACATATATGTTCATGCCTCTCACATGATATATCTTGTTTATTGTCGCTTGCCTCCTATAGTTGCCTCTATGCTTCATGATCTTGGAGACTTGGACACTTCACTTGTGATGCATGCTTGTTTACTTGAGCCTATTGTATTTGGTTGTTCTCGCATCATATGCCTCCATACTATGAAATGCTCCTTGTACTTTCTTATGATGAGCATGATGCATACACTTGTTGGGTATCTTACCACTCGAATGATAGGTTTTGCACTTCCGCTAACCTCATTTGTTTTTCCGAGTGTTTGTCATGTTCTTTCGCTTTGAAGGATTCACAAGGCATTACCGCTCATGAGACATATTGGTTATGTGAAGGCATACATGATGTGCGACACCAACATTTTCGACATCCTCATAAAGGTGAACTCCTTCTTGAGCCATCCTCAAGTTTGCATATAGGATGGGTCATTCTTTCATTGTTGTTTCCTTCTTATTGTCCACATGATACATCTATTGGATGGAGGATCGACATTGGACATTGGCTCTTTGGACCTTCACATTGAGGAGCGCTCGCACTTATTGGATGCACCTTCGGTTTTCCACTCTTGCCACAACATCGAGCATTGGTATACCAACACCTCCATATTTGTTGATTGTGATCATACTCATGCTCGATGGACATATCATACTCACCACAAATTTGCGTCTTATGCATGGATTGACTCACATTATGATTGCCTTGTTGCATCTTGTATTGCCATGTCATCCATGATATATGAGCTTGTGCATTTTCTTAGCAAATTTGTTGTGATCTTTCTTGATGGCATCTTCATACATAATGATCACATTGCCTATCATCAATTGCATGATATCATACACATGGTGAGCATCCATTGCCATATTCATGCTATTGATAAACCGCTCTCTATGACATCATTTTGCACAATGGTAGAATTTGTCGCTTTGTGCACCATGCTTTTTGTTCCCATGAATGCTTTACATGTCATTTTACATCATTTGGATAAGCATCTCATGCCTTGTCATGAACAATTCCTTTGGACGGACTCACTTCTTACATGATGGACACTTTGGGTGTGCTAACCATTGTATTTCCGAGTGTTTCTTGTGTTTGCTCTTTTGCATGTCTATCACTCCCATGACACCTTGACTACTTGGATTACGCCATGTCTTCAACTTTGTCCAACTACAAGTCCGCTTCGACAACGCTTCCATGGTGATGAGGATCACGATCCGAGGTCGGATCTTTCCCAAGGAGAGGGAGATGATGCGAGATGATGCGGTAGTAGTCGTCGATGGACTTGAAGTTCTCGAGGAAGATGGTCTTGGAGATGTCATTGTGCAATCCCATCATGAAGTGGAACTTCATTGACATGGTGATGCGGAGCATCCTCGGTCATCACCATGTCAAGAGTTCGTTTGGCAAGTGACACGTGCAACCTCTACTTCTCATACATAAAGGTGAATCTTCTCCTTTACGTGTTCCTTGACCCCTTGAGGATGGTATACTACTTGACACTTCTCCCGTGTGCATTCATAAGTATTGTAGGAGCTTCACGGATGTCGAGGAGGAGTGCAGCGCCAAGGAACGACTACACCGTCCATGAGAAGCATGGAAGAGAAGGAGGAAGAGAACCTGGCGCTCGAGCAGCGGTACTACCGCCCACTCCAAGCGGTACTACCGCTAAGGCCACCAGCGGTACTACCGCCCCTCCAAGCGGTACTACCGCTCAGCGTACTACCGCCATGAGCCAGTACTACCGCCCTGCTGTCTCTTGCGCTAGCGACCTTTGGCCTTGTATCCCTCTCCCACTTACCCCTTCGTGGCTTAGACTATAAATAGACCACCTCCACTTCCTTTCTAGGGTAGCGTTGATTTAGCTCATTAGATGAGAGTTCGCTCATCCATACGGATCTACTCGACGAGAGAGACGCGGCCCTCTTCGGAGAAGATCCACCTTGGATTCAAGACCTCCCTCTGCGGAAGACCATCATCAAGACCTCCTCACGGAGAAGAACGGCTACCGCTTGTATCGTCCTTTGTTGACCTTGAATCATGTATCTCCTTTGTGTTCTTTGATCTAGCATTTGTGTGACCGATTCCTTGTTGGTTGAGTGTTTTCCCTCGCTTCCCGTGATTTCCTCGTGTTCTTCCGCTCGTTCTTAGTGTCTCCCCGTGAGGATCCGCTCCAACGTGAAAGATCATCCACGAGGGTTTCGCCTACATCATCTATGGATCATGAGCTTAGGTTGATCACGTTTTTGGAGCCCCTACCCTCTTTTTCTAGCTTGATTTTGTTGATTTCGTCCTAAATCGAAAATCCCCACCAAAAATAGCCCCAATTTTTTTGTGATTTGTTAGTTTTGATGATGTTTTGTTGATTTTGATCCATGGATTTGCTTGGTTTCAAGTGGATCTAGCATTCCCCAAGTTTCCCACTTTCCATCCACGAAATCTCTCAATTTTGACCCGAAATCATCCATTTCCGCCCCAAAATCGCGCCCCTATCCGGTTTGCGAAAAATCGACACGATTACTACCGCCCTTCAAGCGGTACTACCGCTTAGCACCTCAAGCGGTGCGGACATCCGGCACTACCGCCATCCGAGCCAGATTTTGCAAAAAACGACACGAGCACTACCGCCCGTTCCAAGCGGTACTACACCCTTCAGAAATACTACCGCCCTCCCGAGCGGTACTACCGCCCTACCCATTTCAGCTTTCGAGTTTCACCGTTTTGCCCATAACTAATTCATCCGAGTCCGATTTTGACGTTCTTTAGCTCGTTTTGAAGCTATTGACATCCCCTTCCCATAAAATACTACCATCACCATTTGACTCCATCAAATTTTGTGAACTTTGGCATCTTTGCCTAGGGCTTCCACCACATCCTCCGCATAACCACCACCGACTTCCGCAACCTAACCAATTTGTTCCCCATAGCATTAGTGGTTGCTTGAGTAGTGATTCGAGTCTCCTAAGGTGTTTGGCTACTTAGGACGATTGCTTCTTCATCAACCACCACCACCACTTCCACATAACCTTGCCCACCATACACTTCAACCAACCCAACTTAACCCAATAGTTGATTGAGCTTTTTTGAGTTGTGGCTTGTGTCTCCTAAGGTGTTTCGCTACTTAGGGACGGCAACTTCAACTCCGACACGTGTATAGCCCATCATTCCACTTCCGCATTGCCAAGTGCAAACCACCACCGCTTTTCGCTACCACCATTTTGACATTTGACGCTTGAGATTTTGAGTTCGCGGTTTTCCGTTTCCTAAGGTGTTTGGCTACTTAGGGACGAGTCTCCATCATCTTGGTATCTACATCAAGAACACCGCCACTCATCATCGCCAAGGACGGTAACCTCCATATCATATTGGTATCGTGGTATCCTCCTTTGTATATTCCCTTGCCATTGCATTGTTAACCCCTAGCCTTACTTTTTTGTTACTTGCCTATCGAGACTAGCCATTTGAGTATTGCCGCAACGTTACTTGTGCACATTAGTGATCTACACCATCCATTGCATACATACCATATCATCTTGGTATCATCATATCATCTTGTGTCACAAGTTTGTTCCGCATACACACAATTGCTATCTTGGTTTGTGCATTGTGCAAAGTGGCCATAAAAAAAAGAAATAAAGCTTTTAAGCAAAAGAGAGAGAGCAAAGAGCTTGTAAGCAAGTGCCATAGCATCATACCACATTGCATATAAGATTATCATATCCGATCATCTTGGATCATCTTGAGAGAAACACCGGAACCATACATACATAGCATATTTGGGATAGAAGTTTATCCATTTTGCATCTTATAGGTTGTGCACAAGTGTCGATCCGCCTATTGAGTAATCGTGCTAGCGTCTCTCTTGAGTTGTGCAACACGGCGTTTTCCGTGGATTCCACATTTTGTGCTCATTCCTTGGTTGCACGACCCCATTTATCTATCCGTGTGTGTGTTTCGTGTGCCATTCTTTGCTATTGGTCCATTTGTTTCACTTGCAAATTTGTGAATCTCTTTCAACATTATTGACTCTTGCTAACATTTTGCATTAAATTTTTGTGCCACTATCCTCACCGAGCTCCTCCATAAGCTTTACTTGTGTAGGTGTGAGAACCGACAAGGATTGATACCAATAGTGCTATTTCATTGTCCGCATTTGAGTGAACTTGATTCATTGTCAACATCGGTCAAGGTACATTGGTATAAGTTCTTCTCTTTCTCCCACTCATATTTGCTCGAGTCTTGTGATGGATAGGCAAGGCATTTCATCTCGGTCTTCGACAACAACGACGGCGTGAACAACTACATCACCAAAGCGTCTCTCTTCGATCTACAACGACAAGTGCAAAGCACACAATCAAGATTGCGAGAGCGCGCCGAGAACATCTCCATCGACATTCATCACTCCGAAGCAAGGAGAAGGGACTACTTCGATAAGAAGCTTGCCGCACATAAAGAGGAGCAAGATGCAAGGATGGAGGAGATTGAACCTTGATCAAGTCTTCTTCCCTTCATCATCTTCAAGACGGCGACGTTCAAGCCACAAGTCTTGGAGCGCCCAAACGATGCAAGCGCAAGTCGTCCACATCTCCATGGAGACCACCATCACATTCGTGATCAACATCGTCATGAAGGGCAAGTCACCTCCAAGCATCATGTGCACGATTTACGACGAACTCTACAAGGAGCTCAAGCACGACAACGACATCATCATCATGAAGATGCTCCACAAGCGCAAATGCACAAGTCCCAACAAGCCCTACTTCACGCCAAGTCGAAGCTTCATAAGCACAAGAGAAGACCGCGAGACGACCACCACCAAGACGGCGCTTCGGCTACATCAACCACTTCGCATCTTCGCCAAGTGTTCTCAAGACATCTTCGCCTTTGGACGACGGCATCTTCGCCTACTTCCCATGTGTACGCCTACATCGACTTCATCAAGTCCAAGGCGACCACCCTCGAAGCGAGGGCGACACTTCCATCTTCGAAGCCCTCAAGGAAGATGGCCGAGCATGGGACATTCCTTCGGTCATGGAGACGAGCTATGAGGTGCCACATCATATGGGCCTCCAACACCAAGACGGTGACAAGACGGTCGAGCAAGGGCCATCCCTTCGACCACGGCGACGGCGCGAACCTCTTCAACAACATGAAGACGACGCCCACATTGGACTCATACTCCGAGTCAAGCTACGCGATCACAGCATGGAGACATTTGCACCTACATATCTCCGACACCCACATATCATGAGATGACCCAATTGCCATGTGAGGAGAGCCACCACCCCATGAGTGACTCCACCCACCATATGACATTGAGAGCATTTCCTATGAGAGGATGAGTGTGACCACCACTAGCCCCACACATGAGAGCATGCCACACATCCTATGTGAGGTTGAGCGCCATTTGAGTGACTCCACCCACCATACGAAAGAGAGCATCCTTGAGGGAGTGAGTGAGCCACAACACTTAGTGAGTGAGGTAGTTGACACGGCACATGAGGCCACTATGATTTCTAATGACTTAACCTCTACTCCTAGTGTGTTTTCTTCTTTGGTGCTAGGTCTCCTACATGACGACATGCCTATCCTCGACGAGTCCATCCCTCCATTGGAGACGATTTATGGCCATGGTGGATGATGATGAACCCCCCACATGGTTACATCAAGATGAAGATGATAACGAGACGATCTTCAACACCTCACCTACAACTCATGAGCGACCTTCCAAAGGTAACATAGGTGATGGTGCTTCTCTTGTCCCACTAGTGGACTATCTTGACATCGATTGCTCCCATGATGTTGACCCACCTATTACCATGCTTCATGCTAGTGAAACTTCTTCATGCCTTGACTTACCTATTTATGATGAATATGATGATGAGCATGTTGAGTTGCCTAGTTGTGATGCTATGCTTCATAGGATATCTTGTGAAAATTCTATTGGTCACTTCATGTTTGACAATCCATTGAACTTGTCATATGCTATGAGTGAGATCTCTCATATTGCCTCATTTCAATCTCAACATAGTAACTATGCATGCCCCATTAAAATAAATCCCATTTGCACTTATGGCATAGATGACGAGATGATGGTCATTGGCTTTTGCTTCTCTTGTGATGATATTGCCATGCTTCCTTTACATGATTTATGCAATTCATCTACTATGTCCATGCCATGATCACATTGTTCCAAATATGCATTGTTTTGGATGTTGTCAATATTCTCCATGTGATGTTTCCATTAATGCTCATGAGGAGACCCCATAGTTTCCTCATACATATTAGGAGATTTTAATTCATCCCATACTTTGCATGATTCACATAATTGCTTGAACCATATGCATTCCATGAATAACAATGCTCTAGATATTTCTCATGATGCATTACACAATTTGAGTCTCCATTATGCTATACATAACAACAAACCTATCATGATGGATGACATGTTTCTATATCATGCATCTCATTTATTTGAGCATTGGATATTTTGTGCTAACCATGCACACATGCATAGAGGCAAAGGTGCGCATCATGATGGATGATGTGTACATATACCATGCACACACAATCGCTAAACCAACTTTTCCTTTGTCTTTGTTTTGTGTAGGTACTCATGTATACTATAAGATGAAAGCTTTATCAACTTCTCAATCCCAAACGAGTTGATGAACTTTTAATCGAGCTCTTGAGAGGGCAGCGATGCTTTGGGATCCGTGGACTATCCTTGTTTCCACACACACATTCTCTTGGCGCACATGGACTACGCGCACCTCTTCTACTTGGCTTGATAGAGGCAAAGGTGTCCCGCCTTCGATGAGATATTGGTTTTGCGCTTTGGAGGCAAAGGTGTCGACTTTGATGATCCGACTATCGCTGAGTCGTCTTGAGGATCGACCGCGCGCTTTAGCAATCGCTAAACCAACTCCGAGAGGTTATTGACCACGCCGAGCACGATCAACTCTGACCACGAGGGCCTGCTTCCTGCGAGCAAACGAAGAACAAGCAAGAAACTGAGATTGCAATCTGGATATTGCGAATATAAGATGAAAGCTTTATTGATCAAGGTGGGGTTCTGTGGCGCTTTGTCCGGTCGTTGAACACAAACGGCACGCGGTTGCAGCTATGGCGAACTTTTAATCTAAACAAAACCCAAGGTCTAAACGGTGCCCTAAGGGCTGTATATATGGAGGAAGAGGGGGAATTTCGTGGCCCTTGGTGGAGGGGTCCAAATCAACCCTAACTCTTGTTTCCCCACACATACGGACTCTAAAAACAGCCTATACTTAAGTATTTCGAAATTACATGGGCCTGGCCCAATAATAAGGTGACGCAGCACCTAGAATAGCCTCGGACGACATTTATGAAGTAGCATCTTGTATATTTCGTCCAAGGCTTCATGCACCATTATGGTGGCTTCAAAGTCCTGAAATCATCACTTGTAACTCCGTTTGTTCCTTTATGCATGGCATTATCTCCATGCTTGTTCTTGCTCCAATGTCCATCCTTCTCCAAGCTAGGGCCTTCATTTGTAAGCAAAACAAATGTATCCAATTTAGGCAGCATCATATTCTCATGAACATTAGAATCATTACCAAGAAACGAAAGTACCGATAATTTAATTGGCGCATGCGAGCTCTAGTAATTGGTCCAAGATATGTAGCAAGAGGGGCTGTGGGTGTAACAATGGTATTGATGTCCTCATCATCCTCCCTTCTTGAAATGAAGTCGCCCTCGACGGAAGCTCATATTCCTCACCCAAATAAGGCTTCAAATCTGCAATGTTAAAAGTGGGACTAACCCCAAAATCTGCAGCAGCTCAAGTTTATATGCATTATCATTTATTTTCTCTAACACCTTAAATGGACCATCAAGACGTGGCATTAGCTTTGATTTGCGCAAATTAGGAAACCTATCCTTACGCAAATGTAACCAAACAAGATCTCCAGTGCAAAGACAACATGTTTTCTACCCTTATCTCCAAAGAAGTTTATATTTAGCATTCATACGCTCAATGTTTTCCTTAGTTATCTCATGCATTTTAAAATCAATTCAGCACGTTCTTTAGCATCAAAATTAACCTTCTCCAAGATGGAAGAGGCAACAAATCAATAGGTGCACGAGGTAGGAAGCCATACACAATTTCAAAAGGGCACATCTTAGTAGTAGAATGCAATGAACGATTATAAGCAAATTCAATATGAGGCAAGCATTCTTCCCACATTTTCTTATTATTCTTCAAAACAGCCCTAAGCATAGTAGACAATGTTCTATTGACTACTTCAGTTTGTCCATCAGTTTGGGGTGACAAGTAGTACTAAAAAGCAGTTTAGTCCCCAACTTAGCCCATAAACATCTCCAAAAGTGGCTAAGAAATTTAGTATCACGATCTGAAACAATAGTATTTGGCACACCATGCAAGCTTAATAATTTCACGAAAGAACAAATCAGCAACATTAACAAAGATCATCGCTTTTATGACATGGTATAAAGTGTGCCATTTTCGAGAATCTATCCACGACAACAAATATGCTATCCTCCCTTCTTTGTTCGAGGTAAACCTAAAACAAAGTCCATAGATATATCCTCCCAAGGAACACTAGGCACAGCAAAGGCATATATAAACCATGAGGATTGAGTCGTGACTTAGCTTTTTGACATGTAGTGCAATGAGCAACAAAACGCTCAACATCCCGCCTCATCTTTGGCCAAAAGAAATGTGTAGCAAGTATATCCTCCGCCTTCTTGACGCCAAAGTGTCCCATTAATCCTCCTCCATGCGCCTCCTGCAACAACAAAAGACTTAACAGAGCTAGCAGGAATGCATAGCTTGTTAGCACGAACACAAAACCATCATTAATAACGAACTTGTTCCATGTTCTTCCTTCTTTACAATTCTGCATTACATCTTTAAAATCAGCATCATGCACATATTGATCTTTGATGGTCTCCAAACCAAATATTTTGAAGTCAAGTTGTGAAAGCATAGTATAGCGACGAGACAAAGCATCAAGAATAACATTTTCTTTACCCTTCTTGTGTTTAATGACATAAGGAAAGTCTCAATGAATTCAACCCATTTAGCATGTCTACGATTCAGTTTAGCTTGACTTTTAATATGTTTCAAAGATTCATGATCAGAATGTATAACAAATTCTTTGGGCCATAAATAATGTTGCCATGTCTCTAAAGTCCTAACAAGAGCATATAATTCTTTGTCATAAGTAGAATAGTTCAGACTAGGCCCACTCAATTTTTCGTAAAAGTATGCAACAGGTTTGCCATCTTGTAATAACACACCTCCTAATCCAATTCCACTAGCATCACATTCAAGCTCAAAAGTCTTATTAAAGTCGGGAAGTTGGAGTAAAGGAGCATGTGTCAACTTATCTTTCAATACCGTGAAGGCTTCTTCCCGTGCGGTACCCCAAACAAAAGGCACATCCTTCTTTGTAAGCTCATTGAGAGGTGCAGCAATGGTGCTAAAGTCTCTCACAAAACGCCTATAGAAACCAGCGAGTCCAAGAAAACTCCTCACTTGTGTGACCGCTTTGGGCTGCGCCAACTCTCAATAGCTTCAATCTTGGCTTTATCAACTTCAATTCCTGTGGAGTAACAACATAGCCAAGAAAAGATACTCGGTCGGTGCAAAAGGTGCACTTCCCAAGGTTACCAAACAAACGTGCATCACGAGAGCATTAAAAACAGCACGTAAATGTTCCAAATGTTCTTCCAAAGATTTGCTATAAATCAGTATATCATCAAAGTAAACTACCACAAATCGTCCAATGAAAGCACGTAAAACTTCGCTCATTAATCTCATGAAAGTACTAGGTGCATTAGTTAACCCAAAAGGCATGACTAACCACTCATATAATCCAAACTTAGTTTTAAATGCTGTTTTCCATTCATCTCCCAATTTCATACGAATTTGATGGTATCCACTACGCAAATCAACTTTGGAGAATATTGTAGAGCCACTCAATTCATCAAGCATATCATCTAGCCTAGGAATAGGATGACGATAACGAATAGTAATATTATTAATGCCTCTACAATCAACACACATACGCCGACGTACCATCCTTTTTAGGCACTAGTATAATAGGAACAGCACAAGGACTAAGAGATTCGCGATATAACCTTTGTCGAGCAGCTCCTCATGACTTGACGATAATCTCCTTCGTCTCCTCTGGATTGGTACGGTATGGTGCGCGGTTGGTAGCGATGCACCGGAATTAAGTCAATTTGATGCTCAATCCTCGAATAGGTGGTAATCCGGTGGCACGCCTTGTGGGAAGACGCCAAATAACTCCCGCAAAATGTTAGTGACAGCAGGGGCAAAGAGGAAGGCACGCCCTCGAATGAAAATAATGCCTCTTTGCACACAAAAGCATAGCAAACAGATTTGCTAGAATCTAGCTCATCAATATCAGATTTGGTGGCAAATAAACATGCACTTTTCAGTTTAATTTCAGAAGCAACATTAGATGGTTTATTATTAGGCTTCATTTGTTGCTCAAATTCTTTTGCCACAATCTGATTTTCACTCTTATTTTTCTCCTGTTTTGCTTTATTAGCTCTATTAATATCATCTTTCAAAATGGAATCAGGAGTCATAGGAAGCAAAGTAATATTTTTATCCTTGTGAACAAGAGTATACTGATTGTTTCTACCATGGTGTACAGAATTTTATCAAATTGCCATGGTCTACCAAGTAATAAGGAACATGCTTGCATAGGTACCACATCACAATCAACATAATCAGCATATGTAGAGATACTAAAATGCACACGAACAAAGACGTGTTACCTTAACCTTGCCGCTGTTGTTGAACCATTGGATGTAGTAAGGATGTGGATGTGGTCTTGTGGTGAGAGAAAGCTTCTCCACCATATCCATGCTAGCCAAGTTGTTGCAGCTCCTCCATCTATGATGACGCTAATAGAACGCCCTTCACAACTCCCTTTGTATGGAACAAGTTATGCCTCTGATTTTGCTCAGCTTGTGTAACCTGCACACTCAAAACACGTTGAGCAACTAAACATTCATACCACCAAGATCTTCAGCAGCCATGTATTGCGCCTCAGATCGTAATCATCTCCACCGTGTTCTTCATGTGTAATAAGAGCCAAAGTCTCTTCATCATAGTCACTAGCGACTCATACCCACCATCCTCGTGAGCAATCATCACACGCTGAGATTGGCATTCTCTCAAGAAATGTCCTCTTCCTTACAACGACGACAAATAATATCACTTGTGTGCCCTGTTGACGCCATGGAAGAAGAAGAGCTCTGTAGGCCCAGCAGTGTACTCTTGGCGATAGTGGTGGTTGTGCCTGCTTTCTTGTATCACGGTTGAGGTGGCAGCCACGGAGGTGCCGTGTAGTAGAACGTGTGGAAGTAGATGATGCACGTGGTGTCCATGATGAAGGTCGACCTGCAGAAAAGTTAGTCCGCGCCAAGGCCCGTCGATCCTGCACTTCACGCTCAGCTTTACAAGCAAGATGGAATAATCGAGTGATATTATTATAATCCTTGTAGTCTAGAATGGTCTGAATCTCTATTTAATCCACCCGAAAACGTGCAAGCATAGCTTCATTCTCCTCAACAATACCACATCTAATCAAGCCAGTTTGTAATTCCTGATAATATTCTTCACCGAATTTTTCCTTGTCTTAAGCGCTGCAATTTTTGAAGTAATTCACGCTGATAATATGGTGGAACCCAACGAGTACGCATAGCAGTTTTCAAAGCAGCCCAAGTAGCTGGAACAGGATATAATCTACAATGTTCGACCACCAAACACATGCAAAGCTAGTGAAAGCACAAACAGCAGCAGGAACACGCCTCTCCTCGTGATATTGTAAACATGTAAATCGTTGTTCAGTTTCTAATTCCCAAGTAAGATATATATCAGAACATATCTACCCTCAAATGGTGGAATATTCAATTTCAGTTTAGGGAGATGGTCATGATCTCGCACTGAAGGGGAGCCCAACATTGCCATTATTTGCATGTGGACGACCGGTGGTTGTGGTGCTGGTGGTTGCACGTAGTTCGATGTTGATCAACCTCATCCTCGTAAGCTCTCACATAATCATCCTCCCCACCGCAGCAGCAGGAGCCATGTATATCAACAAAGAGCACCAGCAGCTTGGCCAGTGAAGAGGGACACGGAAGCTCATGAGGGCTGTTTCACATGTGGAGGTAGTCCGTGTTGTTGTAGTAGAGGTGCGTTAGGTGCAGCCGGTGGTGGTGGTGGTAGACGCACGAGCAATTCATTAAACTTGTTATCGAGCTTTGTTTCAACGCCTTCTCAATGCCATCTATCTTCTCCATGGCCTCTTCAAATCTATTTAGCACATCGTCCACCTGCCCACTCATCATTTGTTGAAACTTATCATGTAGCGCTTTGTTTGTCATGTTCTCCCGGCCACCTCATGGCTTGTGATCCTGCCATGGTTAGCAGCAATAGAAACACACAAGAATATGATTCACAGACTACTAGGAAGTGGTGGTGGTGGTGGTGGATAACACAAACCGTCAAGCAAATCTCAAATTCTTACCAGCCTACTTACCAAAGAAGAAAGGTGATCGCAAACCGATGTAGTCAAAACTCTCAAAGCTTGATAGAGCGATTACTGTGGAGAGTCAAACGCACGATGTAGATGTATGTGGAGCTGGAAGGCTTATAATATGGTAGCAAAAAAGGTTAGCAATAATCAATTCAGAGATGCAAAGTTGAATAAACGCTCAACGACGGTACTGTGCTGGTCCTAGCTAGACCGTGCTAGAGACGCGAGCCTAGAACACTAACAAAATCACGGCGCTGCACGTAAACAACGGAAAAGCACACTGAATTTTTTTTTTTTTTTTTTTTTTTTTTCGCTTTTTTTTTTTTTTTTTTTTTTTTTTTTTAAAAATCACTATAATGGCGAGTGTCTCAAAACTCTTCCGAGGTCAAACCGACAGATGGGCACGAAATTTTTTCGACCAAAAAAATTTTTTTTTTCGATCGCCTGGACCCAAAACCGAAACGGGTCAAAAAACTTTCTATAACGGCGATCGTCTCAATCCACTTAGAAACACCTAAAATAGGATAGCCGAAAATTTTTTGACAAGTGCGTTGAAAATTTTGGGCCTAAACGAGGGTGGTTTCAGACTTTTTTTTTTCCAAACCTACTCCGCAAGGAAACACGAATCGAAACTAGATGGATCTCAAAACAAACCTAATATGAAAGAACTCGGATTGGTGGTGGATATATGGTGGTGGTATATGGCAGCGGGTGGTAGCGTGGTATGGTATGGATGGTGGTATATGGATACGGATTGGTGGTGGTATATGGATACGGAATGGTGGTATGGTAGGTGGCAAGGCGATGATGATGGTGCGGCAAGCAAGTGACAACTTATGACCGTAACTCAAACTCTAAAAGACTAGACGCTAAGACCAAAGAACTAGACACGACGATGCAACCGCAAATTCAACAAAGCAAAACCCTAAAAAGATTATGCAAAGGCTCGATTGGTTCGGATATGATGAACTAACCCTAATTTTTTTTGTGGCTTTTTCGTGGACTTTAGGTATGAAGAACAGACTCGATCTAAACTACGAAAAACTGTAAAATCTCACCGAGCAACCTGAAAATCTGATACCACTTGATAGAGGCAAAGGTGTCCCGCCTTTCGATGAGATGTTGGCTTTCGCTTCGGAGGAAGTCGACTTTGACGATCCGACTACTTAACGTGCGAGACGTCGCGCCTTTAGCAATCGCTAAACCAACTCCCGAGGTTATTGACCACGCCGAGCACGATCAACCTGACCACGAGGGCCTGCTTCTCGCGAGCAAACGAAGAACAAGCAAGAAACTGAGATTGCAATCTGGATATTGCGAATATAAGATGAAAGCTTTATTGATCAAGGTGGGGTTCTGTGACGCTTTGTCCGTCGTTGAACACAAACGAAGTACGCGAAGTTGCAGCTATGGCGAACTTTTAATCTAAACAAAACCCAAGGTCTAAACGGTGCCCTAAGGGCTGTATATATGGAGGAAGAGGGGGAATTTCGTGGCCCTTGGTGGAGGGGTCCGAAATCAACCCTAACTCTTGTTTCCCCACACATACGGACTCTAAAAACAGCCTATACTTAAGTATTTCGAAATTACATGGGCCTGGCCCAATAATAAGGTGACGCAGCACCTAGAATAGCCTCGGGACGACATTTATGAAGTAGCATCTTGTATATTTCGTCCAAGGCCTCATGCACTCATTATGGTGGCTTCAAAGTCCTGAAATCATCACTTGTAACTCCGTTTGTTCTCCTTGCGCATGGCATTATCTCCATGCTTGTTCTTGCTCCAATGTCCATCCTTCTCCAAGCTAGGGCCTTCATTTGTAAGCAAAACAAATGTATCCAATTTAGGCAGCATCATATTCTCATGAACATTAGAATCATTACCAAGAAACGAAAGTACCGATAATTTAATTGGCGTAATTGGTCGCGAGCTCTAGTAATTGGTCCAAGATATGTAGCAAGAGGGGCTGTGGTGTAACAATGGTATTGATGTCCTCATCAGTTTTGCACTTCCGCTAACCTCATTTGTTTTTAAGTGTTTGTCATGTTCTTTCATTTTGGAAGGATTCACAAGGCGGTGCCGTTGTCACGACATATTGGATATGTGAAGACATACATGATGTCGACTCCAACATCTTTGGGAACTTTCTTGAGGTGAACTCCTTCCCTTTAAGCCATCCTCAAATCGCATATTGGATGGGTCATTCTTTCATTGTTGTTTCCTTCTTGTTGTCTACATGATACATCTAGCGAGCGGAGGATCGACATTGGAGATTGGCTCTATGGACCTTCACGTTGAGGCGCTCGGACTTATGGGATGCACCTTGGTTTCCACTCTTGCCACAACATCGAGCTTTGGTATACCAACACCTCCATATTTGTTGATTGTGCTCATAATCATGCTCGATGGACATATCATTCTCACCACAAATTTGCGTCTTATGCATGGATTGACTCACATTATGATTGCCTTGTTGCATCTTGTATTCCCATGTCATCCATGATATATGAGCTTGTGCATTTTCTTAGCAAATTTGTTGTGATCTTTCTTGATGGCATCTTCATACATAATGATCACATTGCCTATCATCAATTGCATGATATCATACACATGTTGAGCATCCATTGCCATATTCATGCTATTGATAAACCGTCTCTCTATGACATCATTTTGCACAATGGTAGAATTTGTCGCTTTGTGCACCATGCTTTGGTTCCCATGAATGCTTTACATGTCATTTTACATAATTTGGATAAGCATCTCATGCTTTGTCATGAACAATCTTGCATGCGGACTCATTCTTACATGATGGACACTTTGGGTGCGCTAACCATTGTATTTCAGTGTTTCTTGTGTTTGCTATTTTTGCATGTCTATCACTCCAGCGACACCTTGGACTACTTGGATTGCGCCATGTCTTCACCTTCGTCCAACTACAAGTCCGTCTCGACAACGTTTCCATGGTGATGAGGATCACGATCAGGGTCGGATCTTTCCCAAGGGAGGAGATGATGCGGAGCATCCTACGGTCATCACCATGTCAAGAGTTCGTTTGGCAAGTGACACGTGCAACCTCTACTTCTCATACATAAAGGTGAATCTTCTCCTTTGCGTGTTCCTTGACCCCTTAGAGGATGGTATACTACTTGACACTTCTCCGTGTGCATTCATAAGTATTGTAGGAGCTTCACGGATGTCGAGGAGGAGTGCAAGCGCCAGAGCGACTACACCGTCCATGAGGGAAGCATGGAAGAAGGAGGAAGAGAACTGGCCGCTCAAGCGCAAAGCGGTACTACGCCCCTCAAGCGGTACTACCGCTAAGGCCACCACAAGCGGTACTACCGCCCCTCAAAGCTCAGTACTACCGCATCATTACGGTACTACTTTCTGACCATGAGCCCGGTACTACCATCACTGCTGTCTTGCAAGCTGGGCGCCTTTGGCCTTGTATCCCTCTCCCACTTACCCTTCGTGGCTTAGACTATAAATAGACCACCTCCACTTCCTTTCTAGGGTAGCGTTGATTTAGCTCATTAGATAGAGCTTACTCATCCATACCGGATCTACGTGACGAGACCGCGGCCCCTCTTCGGAGAAGATCCACCTTGGATTCAAGACCTCCCTTTGGGAGAAGACCATCATCAAGACCTCCTCACGGAGAAGAGCGGCTCTGGTTTGTAGATCCTTTGTCAATTTTGAATCATGTATCTCCCTTGTGTTCTTTGATCTAGCATTTGTGGACCGATTCCTTGTTGGTTGAAAGGTTTTCCTCGTTCCTCCCCGTGATTTCCTCGTGTTCTTCCGCTCGCTCTTCGTGTCTCCCGTAGGATCCGCTCCAACGTGAAAGATCGGCCACGTGGGGTTTAGCGCCTACATCACATGTGGGGTCGTTCACGCCTGCTCAAATGTAAGACAATCTTCATCTCCTTGAAGTAATGCGTCGATGGACTTGGATCCTTGGATGGTGTTCTCAATTGGCGTCGAAGTTGTTCCGGTGTAGGTTTGAGGCACGAACTCTCGCCGCAAAGCTCTCTCTCATCTTGGGCCAACTCATCTCTGAAAGACTCCGAAGGTGTGGAAGCGCATGTCGAGGCTTAGTCGTGGAAGTTTCTGTATGCATTTCACTTGATCTTCTGGAGGAACTTGATGTAGCTTGAGGTAGTCGTCCATCAAACGCCCCCACTCGAGGTACTCCCAGGTTCTTGAGTCCCATAGAAAGGAATCTCATGGTCGGCGTCGAGGTCGTAGTAGCTCGTGGAAGTCGCGACTTGAGCTGGGGAGCTTCTCTGAGCGTAGTCTTGGGTGCTTAAGGCGATTAATATCCCAAGGCGAAGATGTTTTGAAGTCACTTTGGCGAAGATGCTAAGGAGATGGTGAAGTCAAGGAGTGTTGTTGATGTTGAGCTTTGACTTCACGCTCTTGTTGATGATGGTGTCGATGCCGATGTGATGTTGCCTGAGACACGTTTGAGTGACTCCACCCACCATACGAGTGAGAGCATCCTTGAGGGAGTGAGTGAGCCACAACACTTAGTGAGTGAGGTAGTTGACACGGCACATGAGGCCACTATGACTTCTAACGACTTAACCTCTACTCCTAGTGTGTTTTCTTCTTTGGTGCTAGGTCTCCTACATGACGACATGCCTATCCTCGACGAGTCCATCCCTACATTGGAGACGACGATGGCCATGATGGATGATGATGCACCCCCCACATGGTTCCATCAAGATGAAGATGACAACGAGACGATCTTCAACACCTCACCTACAACTCATGAGCGACCTTCCAAAGGTAACATAGGTGATGGTACTTCTCTTGTCCCACTAGTGGACAATCTTGACATTGATTGCTCCCATGATGTCGACCCACCTATTACCATGCTTCATGCTAGTGAAACTTCTTCATGCCTTGACTTACCTATTTATGATGAATATGATGATGAGCAGGTTGAGTTGCCTAGTTGTGATGCTATGCTTCATAGGATATCTTGTGAAAATTCTATTGGTCACTTCATGTTTGACAATCCATTGAACTTGTCATATGCTATGAGTGAGATCTCTCATATTGCTTCCTTTCAATCTCAACATAGTAACTATGCATGCCCCATTAAAATAAACCCTATTTGCACTTATGGCATAAATGACGAGATGATGGTCATTGGCATTTGCTTCTCTTGTGATGATATTGCCATGCTTCCTTTACATGATTTATGCAATTCATCTACTAGTCCATGCCATGATCACATTGTTCCAAATATGCATTGTTTTGGATGTTGTCAATATTCTCCATGTGATGTTTCCATTAATGCTCATGAGGAGACCCCCATAGTTTCCTCATACACATTAGGAGATTTTAATTCATCCCATACTTTGCATGATTCACATAATTGCTTGCACCTTATGCATTCCATGAATAACAATGCTCTACATATTTCTCATGATGCATTACACAATTTGAGTCTCCATTATGCTATACATAACAACAAACCTATCATGATGGATGACATGTTTCTATATCACGCATCTCATTTATTTGAGCATTGGATATTTTGTGCTAACCGACACATGCATGTGCGCATCATGATGGATGATGTGTACATATACCATGCACACACAAATTTTCCTTTGTCTTTGTTTTGTGTAGGTACTCATGTATACTCGTCAACTTCTCAATCCCAAGAGTTGATGAAACGAGCTCTTGAGAGCAACGATGCTTTGGGATCCCGTGGACTATCCTTACCACCATTCTCTTCGCGCAAGGACTACGCGCACCTCTTCTACTTGGCTTGATAGAGGCAAAGGTGTCCCGTCTTTCGATGAGATATTGGTTTTCGCTTTGGAGGAAGTCGACTTTGACGATCCGACTACGAACGTGCGAGGACGTCGCGCCTTAGCAATCGCTAAACCAACTCCGAGAGGTTATTGACCACGCCGGAGCATGATCAACCTGACCACGAGGGTCTGTTTCCTGCGAGCAAACGAAGAACAAGCAAGAAACTGAGATTGCAATCTGGATATTGCGAATATAAGATGAAAGCTTTATTGATCAAGGTGGGGTTCTGTGACGCCTTTGTCTGGTCGTTGAACACAAACGAAGTACGCGAAGTTGCAGCTATGGCGAACTATTAATCTAAACAAAACCCAACGTCTAAACGGTGCCCTAAGGGCTGTATATATGGAGGAAGAGGGGGGGAATTTCGTGGCCCTTGGTGGAGGGGTCCGAAATCAACCCTAACTCTTGTTTCCCCACACATACGGACTCTAAAAACAGCCTATACTTAAGTATTTCGAAATTACATGGGCCTGGCCCACTAATAAGGTGACGCAGCACCTAGAATAGCCTCGGGACGACATTTATGAAGTAGCATCTTGTATATTTCGTCCAAGGCTTCATGCATCCATTATGGTGGCTTCAAAGTCCTGAAATCATCACTTGTAACTCCGTTATTGTTCCCCTTGCGCATGGCATTATCTCCATGCTTGTTCTTGCTCCAATGTCCATCCTTCTCCAAGCTAGGGCCTTCATTTGTAAGCAAAACAAATGTATCCAATTTAGGCAGCATCATATTCTCATGAACATTAGAATCATTACCAAGAAACGAAAGTACCGATAATTTAATTGGCGTCGCGAGCTCTAGTAATTGGTCCAAAGATATGTAGCAAGAGGGGCTGTGGGTGTAACAATGGTATTGATGTCCTCATCATCCTCCCCTTCTTGAAATGAAGTCGTCCTCGACGGAAGCTCATATTCCTCACCCAAATAAGGCTTCAAATCTGCAATGTTAAAAGTGGGACTAACCCCAAAATCTGCAGGCAGCTCAAGTTTATATGCATTATCATTTATTTTCTCTAACACCTTAAATGGACCATCAAGACGTGGCATTAGCTTTGATTTAGCAAATTAGGAAACCTATCCTTACGCAAATGTAACCAAACAAGATCTCCAGGTGCAAAGACAACATGTTTTCTACCCTTATCTCCAGCATGTTTATATTTAGCATTCATACGCTCAATGTTTTCCTTAGTTATCTCATGCATTTTTAAAATCAATTCAGCACGTTCTTTAGCATCAAAATTAACCTTCTCCGAAGATGGAAGAGGCAACAAATCAATAGGTGCACGAGGTAGGAAGCCATACACAATTTCAAAAGGGCACATCTTAGTAGTAGAATGCAATGAACGATTATAAGCAAATTCAATATGAGGCAAGCATTCTTCCCACATTTTCTTATTATTTTTCAAAACAGCCCTAAGCATAGTAGACAATGTTCTATTGACTACTTCAGTTTGTCCATCAGTTTGGGGGTGACAAGTAGTACTAAAAAGCAGTTTAGTCCCCAACTTAGCCCATAAACATCTCCAAAAGTGGCTAAGAAATTTAGTATCACGATCTGAAACAATAGTATTTGGCACACCATGCAAGCGAATAATTTCACGAAAGAACAAATCAGCAACATTAACAACATCATCGCTTTTATGACATGGTATAAAGTGTGCCATTTTCGAGAATCTATCCACGACAACAAATATGCTATCCTTCCCCTTCTTTGTTCGAGGTAAACCTAAAACAAAGTCCATAGATATATCCTCCCAAGGAACACTAGGCACGAGCAAAGGCATATATAAACCATGAGGATTGAGTCGTGACTTAGCTTTTTGACATGTAGTGCAGCGAGCAACAAAACGCTCAACATCCCGTCTCATCTTTGGCCAAAAGAAATGTGTAGCAAGTATATCCTCCGTCTTCTTGACGCCAAAGTGTCCCATTAATCCTCCTCCATGCGCCTCCTGCAACAACAAAAGACGAACAGAGCTAGCAGGAATGCATAGCTTGTTAGCACGAACACAAAACCATCATTAATAACGAACTTGTTCCATGTTCTTCCTTCTTTACAATTCTGCATTACATCTTTAAAATCAGCATCATGCACATATTGATCTTTGATGGTCTCCAAACCAAATATTTTGAAGTCAAGTTGTGAAAGCATAGTATAGCGACGAGACAAAGCATCAGCAATAACATTTTCTTTACCCTTCTTGTGTTTAATGACATAAGGAAAGTCTCAATGAATTCAACCCATTTAGCATGTCTACGATTCAGTTTAGCTTGACTTTTAATATGTTTCAAAGATTCATGATCAGAATGTATAACAAATTCTTTGGGCCATAAATAATGTTGCCATGTCTCTAAAGTCCTAACAAGAGCATATAATTCTTTGTCATAAGTAGAATAGTTCAGACTAGGCCCACTCAATTTTTCGAAAAAGTATGCAACAGGTTTGCCATCTTGTAATAACACACCTCTAATCCAATTCCACTAGCATCACATTCAAGCTCAAAAGTCTTATTAAAGTCGGGAAGTTGGAGTAAAGGAGCATGTGTCAACTTATCTTTCAATACCGTGAAGGCTTCTTCCTGTGCGGTACCCCAAACAAAAGGCACATCCTTCTTTGTAAGCTCATTGAGAGGTGCAGCAATGGTGCTAAAGTCTCTCACAAAACGCCTATAGAAACCAGCGAGTCCAAGAAAACTCCTCACTTGTGTGACCGCTTTGGGCTGCGGCCAACTCTCAATAGCTTCAATCTTGGCTTTATCAACTTCAATTCCTGTGGAGTAACAACATAGCCAAGAAAAGATACTCGGTCGGTGCAAAAGGTGCACTTCCCAAGGTTACCAAACAAGCGTGCATCACGTAGAGCATTAAAAACAACACGTAAATGTTCCAAATGTTCTTCCAAAGATTTGCTATAAATCAGTATATCATCAAAGTAAACTACCACAAATCGTCCAATGAAAGCACGTAAAACTTCGTTCATTAATCTCATGAAAGTACTAGGTGCATTAGTTAACCCAAAAGGCATGACTAACCACTCATATAATCCAAACTTAGTTTTAAATGCTGTTTTCCATTCATCTCCCAATTTCATACGAATTTGATGGTATCCACTACGCAAATCAACTTTGGAGAATATTGTAGAGCCACTCAATTCATCAAGCATATCATCTAGCCTAGGAATAGGATGACGATAACGAATAGTAATATTATTAATGCCTCTACAATCAACACACATACGCCGACGTACCATCCTTTTTAGGCACTAGTATAATAGGAACAGCACAAGGACTAAGAGATTCGCGTATATAACCTTTGTCGAGCAGCTCCTGTGCTTTGACGATAATCTCCTTCGTCTCCTCTGGATTGGTACGGTATGGTGCGCGGTTGGGTAGCGATGCACCGAATTAAGTCAATTTGATGCTCAATCCCTCGAATAGGTGGTAATCCCGGTGGCACGTCTTGTGGGAAGACGTCAGCGAACTCCTGCAAAATGTTAGTGACAGCGGGGGGCAAAGAGGAAGGCACGTCCTCGAATGAAAATAATGCCTCTTTGCACACAAAAGCATAGCAAACAGATTTGCTAGAATCTAGCTCATCAATATCAGATTTGGTGGCAAATAAACATGCACTTTTCAGTTTAATTTCAGAAGCAACATTAGATGGTTTATTATTAGGCTTCATTTGTTGCTCAAATTCTTTTGCCACAATCTGATTTTCACTCTTATTTTCTCTGTTTTGCTTTATTAGCTCTATTAATATCATCTTTCAAAATGGAATCAGAGTCATAGGAAGCAAAGTAATATTTTTATCCTTGTGAACAAGAGTATACTGATTGTTTCTACCATGGTGTACAGAATTTTATCAAATTGCCATGGTCTACCAAGTAATAAGGAACATGCTTGCATAGGTACCACATCACAATCAACATAATCAGCATATGTAGAGATACTAAAATGCACACGAACAGACGTGTTACCTTAACCTTGCCGCTGTTGTTGAACCATTGGATGTAGTAAGGATGTGGATGTGGTCTTGTGGTGAGAGAAAGCTTCTCCACCATATCCATGCTAGCCAAGTTGTTGCAGCTCCCTCCATCTATGATGACGCTAATAGAACGTTCCTTCACAACTCCTTTGTATGGAACAAGTTATGCCTCTGATTTTGCTCGGCTTGTGTAACCTGCACACTCAAAACACGTTGAGCAACTAAACATTCATACCTGTCAAGATCTTGACAGCCATGTATTGCGTCTCGTGATCGTAATCATCTCCACCGTGTTCTTCATGTGTAATAAGAGCCAAAGTCTCTTCATCATAGTCACTAGCGACTCATACCCACCATCCTCGTGAGCAATCATCACACGCTGAGATTGGCATTCTCTCAAGAAATGTCCTCTTCCCTTACAACGACGACAAATAATATCACTTGTGTGCCTGTTGACGCCATTGAAGAAGAAGAGCTCTGTGTAGGCCCAGCAGGTGTACTCTTGGCGATAGTGGTGGTTGTGCCTGCTTTCTTGTATCACGGTTGGAGGTGGCAGCCGGCGGAGGTGCCGTGTAGTAGAACGTGTGGAAGTAGATGATGCACGTGGTGTCCATGATGAAGGTCGACCTGCGAAAAAGTTAGTCCGCGCCAAGGCTTGTCGATCCTGCACTTCACGTTCAGCTTTACAAGCAAGATGGAATAATCGAGTGATATTATTATAATCCTTGTAGTCTAGAATGGTCTGAATCTCTCTATTTAATCCACCCGAAAACGTGCAAGCATAGCTTCATTCTCCTCAACAATACCACATCTAATCAAGCCAGTTTGTAATTCCTGATAATATTCTTCTACGAATTTTTCCTTGTCTTAAGCGCTGCAATTTTGAAGTAATTCACGCTGATAATATGGTGGAACCCAACGAGTACGCATAGCAGTTTTCAAAGCAGCCCAAGTAGCTGGAACAGGATATAATCTACAATGTTCGACCACCAAACACATGCAAAGCTAGTGAAAGCACAAACAGCAGCGAGAACACGCCTCTCCTCGGGATATTGTAAACATGTAAATCGTTGTTCAGTTTCTAATTCCCAAGTAAGATATATATCAGGAACATATCTACCCTCAAATGGTGGAATATTCAATTTCAGTTTAGGGAGATGGTCATGATCTCGTACTGAGGGGAGCCCAACATTGCCATTATTTGCATGTGGACGACCGGTGGTTGTGGTGCTGGTGGTTGCACGTAGTTCGATGTTGATCAACCTCATCCTCGTAAGCTCTCACATAATCATCCTCCCCGCCGCAGCAGCAGGAGCCACGAAGTATCAACAGCAGCACCAGCAGCTTGGCCAGTGAAGAGGGACACGGAAGCTCGGCGGAGGGCTGTTTCGCGATGTGCGGTAGTCCGTGTTGTTGTAGTAGAGGTGCGTTAGGTGCAGCCGGTGGTGGTGGTGGTAGACGCGAGCAATTCATTAAACTTGATATCGAGCTTCGTTTGACGCCTTCTCAATGCCATCTATCTTCTCCATGGCCTCTTCAAATCTATTTAGCACATCGTCCACCTGCCCACTCATCATTTGTTGAAACTTATCATGTAGCGCTTTGTTTGTCATGTTCTCCCGGTCGGTCTAAATCGGCTTGTGATCCTGCCATGGTTAGCAGCAATAGAAACACACAAGAATATGATTGACGGACTACTAGGAAGTGGTGGTGGTGGTGTGGTGGACAATCACAAATCCGTCAAGCAAATCTCAAATTCTTACCAGTTCTTACCCAGAAGAAAGTGGTGATCGGCAACCGATGTAGTCAAAACTCTCAAAGCTTGGATAGAGCGATTACTGGGAGAGTCAAGCGCACGATGTAGATGTATGTGGAGCTGGGAAGGCTTATAATATGGTAGCAAAAGGGTCAGAATAATCAATTCAGAGATGCAAAGTTGAATAAACGCTCAACGACGCAGATTGTCTTTGGTCCTAGGCTAGACCGTGCTAGAGACGCGAGCCTAGAACACTAACAAAATCACGGCGCTGCACGGAAACAACGGAAAAGCACACTCTGAATTTTGTTTTCGCTTTTTTTTTTTTTTTTGCTGCTTTTTTTTTTTTTTTTTTTTTTTTTTTTTTTTTAAAATCACTATAATGGCGAGTGTCTCAAAACTCTTCCAGTGTCAAACCGACAGATGGGCACGAAATTTTTCGACCAAAAAAATTTTTTTTTGACCGGACCCAAAAAGCTGAAACGGGTCAAAAAACTTTCTATAACGGCGATTGTCTCAATCCACTTAGAAACACCTAAAATAGGATAGCCGAAAATTTTTTGACAAGTGCGTTTTGGGAAATTTTGGGCCTAAACGAAATTTTTTTTTTTTCCAAACCTACTCGGCAAGGAAACACGAATCGGAAACTAGATGGATCTCAAAACAACCCTAATATGCAAGGAACTTCGGATTGGTGGTGGATATATGGTGGTGGTATATGGCAGCGTGGTGGTAGCGGTGGTAGTATATGGATATGGATCGGTGGTGGTATATGGACACGGATTGGTGGTGGTATATGGATACGGATTCAAGCGGTGATGGTAGGTGGCGAGGCGATGATGATGGTGCGGTGGCGGCGTGACAACTTATGACCGAACTCAAACTCTAAAAGACTAGACGCTAAGACCAGCAACTAGACACGACGATGCAACCGCAAATTCAACAAAGCAAAACCCTAAAAGATTATGCAAAGGCTCAGATTGGTTCGGATATGATGAACTAACCCTAATTTTTTTGTGGTTTTTCGTGGACTTTAGGTATGAAGAACAGACTCGATCTAATCTACGAAAAACTGTAAAATCTCACCGAGCAACCTGAAAATCTGATACCACTTGATAGAGGCAAAGGTGTCCCGTCTTTCGATGAGATATTGGTTTTCGCTTTGGAGGAAGTCGACTTTGACGATCCGACTACTTAACGTCGCGAGGACGTCGCGCCTTAGCAATCGCTAAACCAACTCCGAGAGGTTATTGACCACGCCGAGCACGATCAACGACCACGAGGGTCTGCTTCCTGCGAGCAAACGAAGAACAAGCAAGAAACTGAGATTGCAATCTGGATATTGCGAATATAAGATGAAAGCTTTATTGATCAAGGTGGGGTTCTGTGGCGCCTTTGTCCGGTCGTTGAACACAAACGGCACGCTGCGAAGTTGCAGCTATGGCGAACTATTAATCTAAACAAAACCCAACGTCTAAACGGTGCCCTAAGGGCTGTATATATGGAGGAAGAGGGGGAATTTCGTGGCCCTTGGTGGAGGGTCCAAATCAACCCTAACTCTTGTTTCCCACACATACGGACTCTAAAACAGCCTATACTTAAGTATTTCGAAATTACATGGGCTGGCCCACTAATAAGGTGACGCAGCACCTAGAATAGCATCGGGGCGACATTTATGAAGTAGCATCTTGTATATTTCGTCCAAGGCTTCATGCATCCATTATGGTGGCTTCAAAGTCCTGAAATCATCACTTGTAACTCCGTTATTGTTCCCCTTGCATGGCATTATCTCCATGCTTGTTCTTGCTCCAATGTCCATCCTTCTCCAAGCTAGGGCCTTCATTTGTAAGCAAAACAAATGTATCCAATTTAGGCAGCATCATATTCTCATGAACATTAGAATCATTACCAAGAAACGAAAGTACCTGATAATTTAATTGGCGTACGCGAGCTCTAGTAATTGGTCCAGTATATGTAGCAGTAGGGGCTGTGGGTGTAACAATGGTATTGATGTCCTCATCATGGCTCTCACATGGCAATGGGCTATTTACCACTTGTCACCTTATGCTCATTTTACCGTGTTCACATTGCATGCTATACTTGCTTCTATGCCTTTGCCATGCAATTGTGACCCTTGCTTGCATATACCCATGATTCAATATTATGCTACTTCTATGTGTATTTGCATGCTTGGTGGAGATCCTTGTTGCTATTGCCATGTTTATCATGTGCCCCATGCTATTGATGCTATTTTGCTCATATCTTGCCTTCATGCTTGTGACATGTCATGTGAAGTATTCATGCACACTATTTGCACCCATGACATGATTGCCTTGATTCCTTCTAGTACGCTTGCATCTTCGCATTACTAGCTTGCTTCACTTGATTGATATGATTGCTTCCTATGTTGCATCACCCATGTTCCACTATTACTTGCTTTCTTGGGTTGATGACATATATGTTCATGCCTCTCACATGATATATCTTGATCATTGTCTCTTGTGTCCATTAGTTGCCTCTTTCATATGTATTGAGTGCAACCATACTATGCTTATTGATCTTGGAGACTTTGACATATTACTTGTGATGCATGCTTGTTTGATTGAGCCTATTGCATTTGGTTGTTCTTGCATCATATGCCTCCATACTATGACACGCTCCCTTGAACTTTCTTATGATGAGCATGATGCATACACTTGTTGGGTATCTTACCACACGAATGATAGGTTTTGCACTTCCGCTAACCTCATTTGTTTTTCAGTGTTTGTCATGTTCTTTCATTTTGAAGGATTCACAAAGGCGGTGCCGTTATCACGACATATTGGATATGTGAAGACATACATGATGTACGACTCCAACATCTTTGGGAACTTTCTTGAGGTGAACTCCTTCCTTTAAGCCATCCTCAAATCGCATATTGGATGGGTCATTCTTTCATTGTTGTTTCCTTCTTGTTGTCTACATGATACATCTCGCGAACGGAGGATCGACATTGGAGATTGGCTCTATGGACCTTCACGTTGAGGAGCGCTCGGACTTATGGGATGCACCTTCGGTTTTCCACTCTTGCCACAACATCGAGCTTTGGTATACCAACACCTCCATATTTGTTGATTGTGCTCATAATCATGCTCGATGGACATATCATTCTCACCACAAATTTGCGTCTTATGCATGGATTGACTCACATTATGATTGCCTTGTTGCATCTTGTATTCCCATGTCATCCATGATATATGAGCTTGTGCATTTTCTTAGCAAATTTGTTGTGATCTTTCTTGATGGCATCTTCATACATAATGATCACATTGCCTATCATCAATTGCATGATATCATACACATGTTGAGCATCCATTGCCATATTCATGCTATTGATAAACCGTCTCTCTATGACATCATTTTGCACAATGGTAGAATTTGTCGCTTTGTGCACCATGCTTTGGTTCCCATGAATGCTTTACATGTCATTTTACATAATTTGGATAAGCATCTCATGCTTTGTCATGAACAATCTTGCCGCACGGACTCATTCTTACATGATGGACACTTTGGGTGCGCTAACCATTGTATTTCCGAGTGTTTCTTGTGTTTGCTATTTTTGCATGTCTATCACTCCGGCGACACCTTGGACTACTTGGATTGCGCCATGTCTTCACCTTCGTCCAACTACAAGTCCGTCTACGACAACCGTTTCCATGGTGATGAGGATCACGATCCGAGGTCGGATCTTTCCCAAGGGAGGGGAGATGATGCGGAGCATCCTACGGTCATCACCATGTCAAGAGTTCGTTTGGCAAGTGACACGTGCAACCTCTACTTCTCATACATAAAGGTGAATCTTCTCCTTTACACGTGTTCACTTGACCCCTTCGAGGATGGTATACTACTTGACACTTCTCCCGTGTGCATTCATAAGTATTGTAGGAGCTTCACGGATGTCGAGGAGGAGTGCAAGCGCCAAGGAACGACTACACCGTCCATGAGGGAAGCATGGAAGAGAAGGAGGAAGAGAACCTGGCCGCTCGAGCGAGCGGTACTACCATCCCACTCCAAGCGGTACTACCGCTAAGGCCACCCAAGCGGTACTACCGCCCTCCAAGCAGTACTATCATTCAAGCGGTACTACCGGCCATGAGCCCGGTACTACCGCCCTGCCTGTGCGCAGCTGCGGGCCTTTGGCCTTGTATCCCTCTCCCACTTACCCCTTCGTGGCTTAGACTATAAATAGACCACCTCCACTTCCTTTCTAGGGTAGCGTTGATTTAGCTCATTAGATAGAGCTTCGCTCATCCATACCGGATCTACTCGACGAGAGAGACCGCGGCCCCTCTTCGGAGAAGATCCACCTTGGATTCAAGACCTCCCTTTGCGGAGAAGACCATCATCAAGACCTCCTCACGGAGAAGAACGGCTACCGTTTGTATCGTCCTTTGTTGACCTTGAATCATGTATCTCCCTTTGTGTTCTTTGATCTAGCATTTGTGTGACCGATTCCTTGTTGGTTGAGTGTTTTCCCTCGTTCCTCCCCGTGATTTCCTCGTGTTCTTCCGCTCGTTCTTCGTGTCTCCCCGTAGGATCCGCTCCAACGTGAAAGATCGCCCACGTAGGGTTTCGCCCTACATCACATGGGGTCGTTCACGCCGGCTCGTCGCAAGACAATCTTCATCTCCTTGAAGTACGCGTCGATGGACTTGGATCCTTGGATGGTGTTCTCCAATTGGCGTCGAAGTTGTTCCGTGTAGGTTGGAGGCACGAACTCTCGCCGCAAAGCTCTCTTCATCTTGGGCCAACTCATCTCGTAGCACTCCGAAGGTGTGTGAAGCCAGCATGTCGAGGCGTAGTCGTGGAAGTTTCTTGTGGCGCATTTCACTTGATCTTCGGGAGGAACTTGATGTAGCTTGAGGTAGTCGTCCATCAAACGCTCCCACTCGAGGTACTCCTCAGGTTCTTGAGTCCCATAGAAAGGAATCTCATGGTCGATGTCGAGGTCGTAGTAGCTCGTGGAAGTCGCGGACTTGAGCTTGGGGAGCTTCTCTTGAGCGTAGTCTTGGGGTGCTTGTTGGCGAAGATGCCGAATATCCGAAGGCGAAGATGCCTTGAAGTCACTTGGCGAAGATGCCAAGGGAGATGGTGAAGTCGTTGAGCGGTTGTTGATGTTGAGCTCTTGACCTTCACGTTCTTGTTGATGATGGTGTCGATGCCGATGTGATGTTGCGGAGATGGTCGCTCGGAAGGATGTGCTCTTGGCGTCTTCTCAAGATGAGGAAGATCGCTTGTAAGACTTGATGAGGATTTGATCTCCTCCATTTTAGCTTGCATCTTGGCGTCGTAGTTGTTTTCCATGGCATCGAACTCGCCGTTGTTGTTGTAGACCGAAGATGAAATGCCTTGCCTATCCATCACAAGACTCGAGTAGAGGTGAGTAGGAAATGAGATAAACAATACCAAGTTACCTTTTCCCAAAGTTGAGGATGTATCCCGCTTCACTCAATGTGAGATGAAAGAATAGTGGAATTGGTACGGACTTGTTCACTCACACCTATCAAGTAAAGCTTATGGTAGAGCTCGGTGAGGATAGTGGCACAAAATTTGATGTAAAATGTTAGCAAGAGTCAATAATGTTGAAAGAGATTCACAAATTCAAGCGAAACAAGTAGACCAATAGCAATATGTGGCACACGGAAACACACACACGGATAGATAAATGGGGCCGTGCAACCAAGGAATGAGCTCAAAATGTGGAATCCACCAAAACGCTCGTGTTGCACAACTCAAGAGAGACGCTAACACGATTGCTCAATAGGCGATATCGACACTTGTGCACAACCTATAAGATGCAAAACGGATAAACTTTCTATCCCAAGTATGCTATGTATGTATGGTTCCGGTGTTTCTCTCACAATGATCCAAGATGATCAAGTATGAAACCATATGATATATTTGGATGCTATGGCTATTGCTTACAAGCTCTTTGCTATTTCTCTTTGCTTAAAAGCTTATTCCCTTTTTTTGTATGTATGGCCACTTTTGCACAATGCACAAACCAAGATAGCTATTGTGTATATGCGGGAACGATATTGTGACACAATGGATGATATGATGATACCAAGATGATATGGTATGTATGCAATGGATGGTGTAGATCACTAATGTGCACAAGTAACGTTTCCGGCAATACTCAAATGGCTAGTCTCGATAGGCAAATAACGCAAAAATGGGCTAGGGTTATCAATGCAATTTGCAAGGGAATATACAATGGTGTCGTCGAGGTTACCGTCCTTGCGATGATGAGTGGCGGTGTTCTTGATGTAGATACCAAGATGATGGAGACTCGTCCCTAAGTAGCCAAAACACCTTAGGAAACGGAAAAACCGCGAACTCAAAATCTCAAATGACAAATGTCAAATGGTGGTAGCGGGAATGTGGTGGTGGTTTGCACTTGGCAATGCGGAAGTGGAATGATGGGCTATACACGTGTCGGAGTTGAAGTTGCCATCCCTAAGTAGCCGAAACACCTTAGGAGACATAAGCCACAACTCAAACAAGCTCAAACAACTATTGGGTTAAGTTGGGTTGTCGGAAGTGTATGGTGGGCAAGCCTATGTGGAAGTGGTGGTGGTGGTTGATGAAGAAGCAATCGTCCCTAAGTAGCCGAAACACCTTAGGAGACTCGAATCACTACTCAAGCAACCACTAATGCTATGGGGAACAAAATTGGTTAGGTTGCGGAAGTCGGTGGTGGTTATGCGGAGGATGTGGCGGAAGCCCTAGGCAAAGATGCCAAAGTTCACAAAATTTTATGTATTCAAATGGTGATGGTAGTATTTTTATGGGAAGGGGGATGTCAATAGCTTCGAAACGAGCTAAAGAACGTCAAAATCGGACTCCGGATGAATTAGTTATGGCCGAAACGGTGAAACGGAAAAAACTGAAATTGGGTTGGGCGGTAGTACCGCTTGGAATGGGCGGTAGTACCGCTCGTGTCGGGTTTTTTTTCGCAAAATCTAGCTCTGGGAGGGGCTATAATGCCGCTTGGAAGGGCGGTAGTACCGCTTGGAGGTGCTAAGCGGTAGTACCGCTTGGAGGTGCTAAGCGGTAGTACCGCTTGGAAGGGCGGTAGTACCGCTCGTGTCGGGATTTTTCGCACATCCGGGTAGGGGCGCGATTTTGGGGCGGAAATGGATGATTTCAGGGTTAAAATTGGAGAGATTTCGTGGAGGAAAGATGGGGAAACTTGGGGGAATGCTAGATCCACTTGAAACCAAGCAAATCCATGGATCAAAATCAACAAAACATCATCAAAACTAACAAATCACAAAAAAAATTGGGGCTATTTTTGGTGGGGATTTTCGGATTTAGGACGAAATCAACAAAATCAAGCTAGAAAAAGAGGGGTAGGGGCTCCAAAAACTTGATCAACGTGGCTCATGATACCATAGATGATGTAGGGTGGAACCCTATAGCGTCGATCTTTCACGTTTGGAGGGATCCCACGGGAGAAATACGAAGAACACGGGGAAGAACGGGGAGAAATCACAAGGGGAAACACTCAAGAACAAGTCCAATCACACATCCACTAGACAATCAAACACACAAGATCACAAGGTACATGAACAACAAAGGGAAAGATACAAGGTAGAGTTCATCTCCGTGAGGAGGTCTTGAAGGGGTCCGCCCAAGAGGGGTCTTGATGATATATCCCGCAGATCTTCTCCTAGATGGAGGTCTTGGCCTCCAATGGAGTAGGGTCTCTCTCTCAAGAGTAGAGGTAGGAGCAAAGCTCACCTAAGAATGAGCTATCATATTTGCTAACCCTAGAAAGGAAGTGGAGGTGGTCTATTTATAGTCTAAGCCACGAAGGGGTAAGTGGGAGAGGGATACAAGGCCAAGGCCCGCTGCTGCCATGCAGGCAGGGTGGTAGTAGTACAGGCTCATGGCCGGTAGTACCGCTTGAGCGGTAGTACCGCTTGGAGGGCGGTAGTACCGCTCGCTGGAGCGCCAGGTTCTCTTCCTCCTTCTCTTCCATGCTTCCCTCATGGACGGTGTAGTCGTTCCTTGGCGCTTGCACTCCTCCTCGACATCCGTGAAGCTCCGACAATACTTATGCCTGCACACGGGAGAAGTGTCAAGTAGTATACCATCCTCGAAGGGGTCAAGTGAACACATGTAAAGGAGAAGATTCACCTTTATGTATGAGAAGTAGAGGTTGCACTTGTCACTTGCCAAACGGACTCTTGACATGGTGATGACCGTAGGATGCTCCGCATCACGCATTGCCAAGTGCAAACCACCACCGCATTCCCGCTACCACCATTTTGACATTTGACGTTTGAGATTTTGAGTTCGCGGTTTTTCCATTTCCTAAGGTGTTTCGGCTACTTAGGGACGAGTCTCCATCATCTTGGTATCTACATCAAGAACACCGCTACTCATCATCGCCGGACGGTAACCTCCATATCATCTTGGTATCGTGGTATCCCTCCATTGTATATTCCCCTTGCCATGCATTGTTAACCCCTAGCCTTACTTTTGCGTTACTTGCCTATCGAGACTAGCCATTTGAGTATTGCCGGCAACGTTACTTGTGCACATTAGTGATCATACTTCCCATAGCATATATGATGTAGGGCGGAACCCTACGTGGACGATCTTTCACGTTTGGAGTGGGATCCCTCGAAGAACACGATGAACACGGGGAAGAACGGAGAGAAATCACAAGGGGAAACACTCAAGAACAAGTCCAATCACACATCCACTAGACAATCAAACACACAAGATCACAAGGTACATGAACAACAAAGGGAAAGATACAAGGTAAGGTTCATCTCCAAGAGGAGGTCTTGATGATATCCTAGACGGATCTTCCCGCAAGGGGTCTTGATGATATCCCAGGATCTTCTCACATGGAGGTCTTGAACTCCATGGGAGTGGTAGTCTCTCTCTCTCAAGAGTAGAGGTAGGAGCAAAGCTCACCTAGGAATGAGCTATCATATTTGCTAACCCTAGAAAGGAAGTGGAGGTGGTCTATTTATAGTCTAAGCCACGAAGGGGTAAGTGGGAGAGGGATACAAGGCCAAGGCCCGCTGGCTGCACACAAGCAGGGGCGGTAGTCTGGGCTCATGGCGGTAGTACCGCTGAGCGGTAGTACCGCTTGGAGGGCGGTAGTACCGCTCGCTCGAGCGCCAGGTTCTCTTCCTCCTTCTCTTCCATGCTTCCCTCATGGACGGTGTAGTCGTTCCTTGGCGCTTGCACTCCTCCTCGACATCCGTGAAGCTCCGACAATACTTATGCATGCACACGGAGAAGTGTCAAGTAGTATACCATCCTCGAAGGGGTCAAGTGAACACATGTAAAGGAGAAGATTCACCTTTATGTATGAGAAGTAGAGGTTGCACGTGTCACTTGCCAAACGGACTCTTGACATGGTGATGACCGTGGGATGCTCCGCATCATCCCTCCCCTTGGGAAAGATCCGACCTCGGATCAAGACCAAATCACCATGGGAAAGAGATAGCGTCGCCGTGTTGAAGTGGACGATCACCAAGTACTTGTCATCTTGAAGCTCGAAATGGGCACTCTCCAATGTCACACCGTCTTGTGATTCTTTCAAAAGGAGCAAATGGAACAAACACTTGGAAAAACAAATGTGGTTAGCGTTAGTGCAAAACCAAGCATTCAAGAGGTGATTCACCAAACAAGTGTCGTCATCAAGCATAGCATAGGGTGTGACAAAGGATTGTGACATGGCATGTAAGCATATGAATTGATCAAAATCAAGGTCATCATGGAAACAAACATGTAAACGTGAGGTAGTGATGCAAATATGTGTGACAAGAGAATAAGCATTTACCTCAAGATCATAGCAATCATGTATAAAGCGCTCGACAAATGGTCGATGGTAGGCATAGGAAGTATTCACAACACCAAATAAAATGAAGTGTCTAAACACATGGGTCAAGTGCAAGACAATCCAAGCATAATGTGCATAGGGTGTAGTGAACATATTGTGGCACTCAACACAATAGAAAGAGCAATTGTTCATCATGTGTGAGGCAATCAAGTCAAGCATGTAGCAATCAATGTGACTTGGCATATGGGAAGGAATGACATTGTTGCAACCAAACATGTGATAGGAGAAAGTAATCCAAGAATTGGATGCAACACACAAGGTATATATGTCATGAAGCATGGAAATGTGGCAATCATGGGTGAAAGCAATATCTCGCACATGCGTGCAAATTGTGCAAGCAACACATGAAGTATGATCCACAATATCCAAGCTCAAGAAGGATGTCACCTTGAAAGTGTGTCCTTGTGCATTCTTCATAATGCCGAAGTGGAAGCAAATATGGTGTAGAAGCGAGTCGTGGTAGAATGTATGAGGCTCGCTCTCAAGAGCTCGAATGGTCAACTCACGTGAAGTGGAAGTCGACACAAAGTCCAAGTATCCTACACATGCACAAAACAAAACAAAGAACGATGCATGGTAGATAAACACATCATCCATCATGATGGTTCTCATCTTTGCACAAAACCATTAGAAGCACAAGTGCATGAATAATATGATGCAACAATGGCTAAATTCATGGCACTAGGTATATGGTGCAAAGAAGTAAGACAAGCATGCTTCACAAGAATTATGTCAAAATCTCCAAACATATGTGAGAATGCTATGGGGGCAAACTCATGAGCAAGACGAATAGCATGGTTGCACTCAATACATGGAAAATCTAGTATGAGGGAGGCAACATATGGAGATATGTGACAAGAAGCAATAACAATGATGTGCAAAGCATGTAGATGGTTGTCATCAACCGCATGAAATGAGCAAGTATGAATCATTGGTGATGCAACATAAGCAAGCATTGTAATCAAGTCGTGCAAACTAGTGGAGCGAAGATGCAACACACTAGAGTAAATCATGGCAATCATGTCATGTGAGCAAATAATAGGCATAGGGAATGCACATGACATATCACAAGCACGGACACAAAGCAAGATGAAAGTATCATCATAGGAATGGGTCATGAATAGAACATGGCAATAACAAGTGATATCTCCACCAAGCTTGCAAATACACATACAAGTACTAGAATCAATCATCATGTGTAATGCAAAGCATGGCTCACAAATGCATGGCAAAGGCATAGGAATGGGCATATCATGCAAAGTGAACATGGCAATATGGGCAAAGGATGTATAATGGAAACAATCCATAGCCAAGTGAGGGCCGTGTAGAAGAAATGCCAAGGATTTGCGCAAAGAGAGCGGTGGGAAAAACAATCCATGGGATCCCAAATCATCGTTGCTCTCTAGAGCTCGTTTTGTCAACTCGTGGGATTGCGAGTTTGACAAGTATTCATGGGTACCTACACCAAAGAGACACAAACCAAAGAAATTGTGCGTGGTAAATGTACACATCATCCATCATGATGTGTATGTGTACATGTGAGTTAGCACAACATAAGCATCGCTCAAAGAAATTTGATGCATGGTATAAGAACATGTCATCCATCATGAAAGAATAGTTATTATGTATGACACGATGGGGACACAAATTGAGAATGCAAGTATATGGCACATCAAAAGCATGTTTGTTCATGGGGAGCATATGGTGCACACAAGTATTGGGATCATGCAATGGATGGGATGGATCAAAATCTCCTAACAAGTATGAGGAAACTATGGGGGTCTCCTCATGAGCAATATTGGAAACATCATTTGGAGAAAATGGACAACATCCAAAACAATGCATATCCGAAGCTAGGTGGGCATGGCATGGCATATGAGATAAATGATGCAAATCAATATCATCACAAGAAAAACAAATGCCAATAACCATGGGCTTGTCATCTATGCCATATGTGCAAATTGGGTTTATTTTAATGGCATATGCATAGTCACTATGAAGAGATTGCAAATAAGACATATGATGGATCTCATGCATAGCATATGATAAGTCAAGCGGATTAGCAAACATGATGTGACCTAAAGAATTGTCACAAGAAATCCTATGTAACATAGCATCACAACTAATAGACTCCACATGAGAATCATCATATTCATCATAAATGGGCAAATCATCACATGGGGAAATCATACTAGAATGAAGCATGTCAATAGGGTGATCAACATCATGCAAGCAATCAATGTCAAAATAGTCCACTAGTGGGACGAGAGCATCACCGTCACCTTTGTTACCTTTGTCATTCCTCTCAAGTGGTGTAGGTGAGGTGGGAAAGACCAAATGGTGGTCATCTTCATCTTGATGGAACCATGTGGGGTGCATCATAGTCCACCATGGCCATCGTCTTGTCCAAAGGGAGGACGAAGTCGTCGAGGATCGGCGCGTCATCATAAATGGGACCTAGCACCAAATGAGAAGACACAATAGAGGTAGAGGTCAAGTCGTTAGTGTTGAAAGTGGCCTCACATGACCTATCAACTATCTCACTCTCTCTATGTGGTGGTTCACTCACTCCCTCAAAATAGGTGCACTCAAACTCTCGTATGGTGGAGTCACTCATCTCACTCAAGTGGTGGTTGTGGCTCTCCTCACATGAGAATTGGGGCAACTCGTCATATATGGGGCTAGTGGTGACGTCACTCTCACTCTCAATATGGTGGCACAAGTCACTCAAGTCATCATACGTCGCCGTGGTCGAAGTGAAATACTCAACCATCTCATCGTCAATCGCCATGGATGAAGGCTGAAGATGGCACATCATCACTCTCGCCTCCAAAGATGGAAGCATCATCCTTGCTTGCCACCTTGTCCCTTGCCTCCAAAGCTTGGTCCTGGAAGGTCTCCGTAGTCGTACTTGTCTCCGCAACATCTTGAAAAAGAGTCAAGGTAGACTCGGCATCATCAATGCCACAAAGAGGGATGGCGGTGAAGTTGCACTTGGGAGCATCGTCTTGGAGCTTGTCGGGCTTGGACATCGTGGTGGTACTAGCCTCATGCTTGTCGTAGAGCTTGTTCACCGCGAAGTGTGCTTGGGGTGGAGAAGCCTTGGCCTTCATGAATTCTTGTTCCGCCTTGAGAGCACCAATGTAGTAGTCGTTGATGGACTTGAAGTTCTCGAGGAAGATGGTCTTGGAGATGTCATTGTGCAATCCCATCATGAAGTGGAACTTCATTGACATGGGGTCGTCCACGCCGGCTCGTCGCAAGGCAATCTTCATCTCCTTGAAGTACGCGTCGATGGACTTGGATCCTTGGATGGTGTTCTCCAATTGGCGTCGAAGTTGTTCCGTGTAGGTTGGAGGCACGAACTCTCGCTGCAAAGCTCTCTTCATCTTGGGCCAACTCATCTCGTAGCACTCCGAAGGTGTGTGAAGCCACCATGTCGAGGCGTAGTCGTGGAAGTTTCTTGTGGCGCACTTCACTTGATCTTCGGGAGGAACTTGATGTAGCTTGAGGTAGTCGTCCATCAAACGCTCCCACTCGAGGTACTCCTCGGGTTCTTGAGTCCCATAGAAAGGAATCTCGTGGTTGATGTCGAGGTCGTAGTAGCTCGTGGAAGTCGCGGACTTGAGCTTGGGGAGCTTCTCTTGAGCGTAGTCTTGGGGTGCTTGTTGGCGAAGATGCCGAATATCCGAAGGCGAAGATGCCTTGAAGTCGCTTGGCGAAGATGCCAAGGAGATGGTGAAGTCGTTGAGCGGTTGTTGATGTTGAGCTCTTGACCTTCACGTTCTTGTTGATGATGGTGTCGATGCCGATGTGATGTTGCGGAGATGGTCGCTCGGAAGGATGTGCTCTTGAGCGTCTTCTCAAGATGAGGAAGATCGCTTGTAGGACTTGATGAGGATTTGATCTCCTCCATTTTAGCTTGCATCTTGGCGTCGTAGTTGTTTTCCATGGCATCGAACTCGTCGTTGTTGTTGTAGACCGAAGATGAAATGCCTTGCCTATCCATCACAGGACTCGAGTAGAGGTGAGTAGGAAATGAGATAAACAATACCAAGTTACCTTTTCCCAAAGTTGAGGATGTATCCTGTTTCACTCAATGTGAGATGAAAGAATAGTGGAATTGGTACCGGACTTGTTCACTCACACCTATCAAGTAAAGCTTATGGTAGAGCTTGGTGAGGATAGTGGCACAAAAATTTGATGCAAAATGTTAGCAAGAGTCAATAATGTTGAAAGAGATTCACAAATTCGTAAGCGAAACAAGTAGACCAATAGCAATATGTGGCACACGGAAACACACACACGGATAGATAAATGGGGCCGTGCAACCAAGGAATGAGCTCAAAATGTGGAATCCACCAAAACGCCGTGTTGCACAACTCAAGAGAGACGCTAGCACGATTGCTCAATAGGCGGATACGACACTTGTGCACAACCTATAAGATGCAAAATGGATAAACTTTCTATCCCATGTATGCTATGTATGTATGGTTCCTGGTGTTTCTCTCACAATGATCCAAGATGATCAAGTATGATACCATATGATATATTTGGATGCTATGGCTATTGCTTACAAGCTCTTTGCTATTTCTCTTTTGCTTAAAAGCTTATTCTCTTTTTTTTCTATGGCCACTTTTGCACAATGCACAAACCAAGATAGCTATTGTGTATATGCAGGAACGATATTGTGACACAATGGATGATATGATGATACCAAGATGATATGGTATGTATGCAATGGATGGTGTAGATCACTAATGTGCACAAGTAACGTTGCCGGCAATACTCAAATGGCTAGTCTCGATAGGCAAGTAACGCAAAATGGGCTAGGGGTTATCAATGCAATTTGCAAGGGGAATATACAATGGTGTCGTCGAGGTTACCGTCCTTTGCGATGATGAGTGGCGGTGTTCTTGATGTAGATACCAAGATGATGGAGACTCGTCCTAAGTAGCGAAACACCTTAGGAAACGGAAAACCGCGAACTCAAAATCTCAAATGACAAATGTCAAATGGTGGTAGCGGAATGCGGTGGTGGTTTGCACTTGTGAATGCGGAAGTGGAATGATGGGCTATACACGTGTCGGAGTTGAAGTTGCCGTCCCTAAGTAGCCGAAACACCTTAGGAGACACAAGCCACAACTCAAACAAGCTCAAACAACTATTCGGTTAAGTTGGGTTGTCGGAAGTGTATGGTGGGCAAGCCTATGCGGAAGTTATGGTGGTGGTGGTGGTTGATGAAGATGCAACCGTCCCTAAGTAGCGAAACACCTTAGGAGACTCGAATCACACCTCAAACAACCTCAAATGCAAAGGGGAACAAAATTGGCTAGGTTGCGGAAGTTGGTGGTGGTTATGCGGAGGATGTGGTGGAAGCCCTAGGCAAAGATGCCAAAGTTCCGAAAATTTGATGGAGTCAAATGGTGGTGGAAGTATTTTTATGGGAAGGGGGATGTCAATAGCTTCAAAACGAGCTAAAGAACGTCAAAATCGGACTCCGGATGAATTAGTTATGGCCGAAACGGTGAAAGTCGGAAGGCTGAAACTGGCTAGGGCGGTAGTACTGCCGGGAGGGCGGTAGTACCGCTCGAAGCGGTAGTACCGCTTGGAACGGGCGGTAGTACCGCTCGTGTCGGGTTTTTTCGCAAAATCTGGCTCGGGAGGCGGTAGTGCCGCTTGGAAGGGCGGTAGTACCGCTTGAGGTGCTAAGCGGTAGTACCGCTTGGAAGGGCGATAGTACCGCTCGTGTCGGGATTTTCGCAAATCCGGTAGGGCGCGATTTTGGGGCGGAAATGGATGATTTCAGGGTCAAAATTGGAGAGATTTCGTGCATGGAAAGTGGGAAACTTGGGGAATGCTAGATCCACTTGAAACCAAGCAAATCCACGGATCAAAATCAACAAAACATCATCAAAACTAACAAATCACAAAAAATTTGGGGCTATTTTTGGTGGGGATTTTCGGATTTAGGACTAAATCAACAAAATCAAGCTAGAAAAAGAGGGTAGGGGCTCCAAAACGTGATCAACCTAAGCTCGATCCATAGATGATGTAGGGCGGAACCCTCGTGGACGATCTTTCACGCTTGGAGTGGGATCCTCGAAGAACACGATGAACACGGGAAGAACGGAGAGAAATCACAAGGGAAACACTCAAGAACAAGTCCAATCACACATCCACTAGACAATCAAACACACAAGATCACAAGGTACATGAACAACAAAGGGAAAGATACAAGGTAAGGTTCATCTCCAAGAGGAGGTCTTGATGATATCCTAGACGGATCTTCCCGCAAGGGGGTCTTGATGATATCCCACAGGATCTTCTCACATGGAGGTCTTGAACTCCATGGGAGTGGTAGTCTCTCTCTCTCAAGAGTAGAGGTAGGAGCAAAGCTCACCTAGGAATGAGCTATCATATTTGCTAACCCTAGAAAGGAAGTGGAGGTGGTCTATTTATAGTCTAAGCCACGAAGGGGTAAGTGGGAGAGGGATACAAGGCCAAAGGCCCGCGGCTGCGCACAGGCAGGGCGGTAGTCTGAGGCTCATGGCGGTAGTACCGCTTGAGCGGTAGTACCGCTTGGAGGGCGGTAGTACCGCTGCTCGGAGCGACCAGGTTCTCTTCCTCCTTCTCTTCCATGCTTCCCTCATGGACGGTGTAGTCGTTCCTTGGCGCTTGCACTCCTCCTCGACATCCGTGAAGCTCCGACAATACTTATGCATGCACACGGAGAAGTGTCAAGTAGTATACCATCCTCGAAGGGGTCAAGTGAACACGTGTAAAGGAGAAGATTCACCTTTATGTATGAGAAGTAGAGGTTGCACGTGTCACTTGCCAAACGGACTCTTGACATGGTGATGACCGTAGGATGCTCCGCATCAATATATACCATATCATTGTGGTGCATATATTGGTATCATATCTTGTGTCACAAGTTTGTTCCCGTGATACACACAATTGCTATCTTGGTTTGTGCATTGTGCAAAGTGGCCATAGAAAAAAAGCTTTTAAGCAAAAGAAAGAGAGCAAAGAAGCTTGTAAGCAAGTGCCATAGCATCATACCACATTGCATATAAGATTGTCATATCCGATCATCTTGGATCATCTTGAGAGAAACACCGGGAACCATACATACATAGCATACTTGGGATAGAAGTTTATCCATTTTGCATCTTATAGGTTGTGCACAAGTGTCGATCCGCCTATTGAGCAATCGTGCTAGCGTCTCTCTTGAGTTGTGCAACATGAGCGTTTTCCATGGATTCCACATTTTGTGCTCATTCCTTGGTTGCACGACCCCATTTATCTATCCGTGTGTGTTTTTCGTGTGCCATTCTTTGCTATTGGTCCATTTGTTTCACTTGCGAATTTGTGAATCTCTTTCAACATTATTGACTCTTGCTAACATTTTGCATTAATTTTTGTGCCACTATTCTCACCGAGCTCCTCCATAAGCTTTACTTGTGTAGGTGTGAGAACCGACAAGGATTGGTACCAATAGTGCTATTTCATTGTCCGCATTTGAGTGAACTTGATTCATTGTCAACATCGGTCAAGGTACATTGGTATAAGTTCTTCTCTTCTCCCACTCATATTTGCTCGAGTCTTGTGATGGATAGGCAAGGCATTTCCTCTTCGGTCCTCGACAACAACGACGGCGTGAACAACTACATCACCAAAGCGTCTATCTTCGATCTACAACGACAAGTGCAAGGAACACAATCAAGATTGCGAGCGCGCCGAGAACATCTCCATCGACATTCATCACTCCGAAGCAAGGAGAAGGGACTACATCGACAAGAAGCTTGCCGCACATAAAGAGGAGCAAGATGCAAGGATGGAGGAGATTAGAGCCTTGATCAAGTCTACTTCCCTTCGTCATCTTCAAGGCGGCGACATTCAAGCCACAAGTCTTGAACACGGAAGCGACGCAAGTGCAAATCGTCCTCGTCCACATCTACATGGCGACCACCATCACGTTCGTGATCAACATCGCCATGAAGGGCAAGTCACCTCAAGCATCATGTGCACGACGACAACGAACGCCAAGGAGCTCAAGCACGACAACGACATCATCATCATGAAGATGCTCCACAAGCGCAAATGCAAAAGTCCCAACAAGCCCTACTTCACGCCAAGTCGAAGCTTCATAAGAACAAGAGAAGATCATGAGAAAGCACCACCAAGACGGTGCTACGGCTACAACAACCACTTCGCATCTTCGCCAAGTGCAATCAAGACATCTTCGCCTTTGGACGCACGACATCTTCGCCTACTTCCCACGTATGCGCCTACATCGACTTCATCAAGTCCAAGGCGACCACCTACGAAGCGAGGGCGACACTTCCATCTTGAAGCCCCTCAAGGAAGATGGCGAGCATAGGAAACTCCTTCGGTCATGGAGACGAGCTATGAGGTGCCACATCATATGGGCCTCCAACACCAAGACGGTGACAAGAAGGTCGAGCAAGGGCCATCCCCTTCGACCACGGCGACGAGCGTGAACCTCTTCAACAACATGAAGACGAAGCCCACATTGGACTCATACTCCGAGTCAAGCTACGCGACCGCGCATGGAGACATTTGCACCTACATCTCTCCGGCACCCACATATGTCGAGATGCCCCAATTGCCATGTGAGAAGAGCCACCACCCCATGAGTGACATGAGTGACTCCACCATACGTGACATTGAGAGCATTTCCTATGAGAGGATGAGTGTGACCACCACTAGCCCCACAGATGAGAGCATGCCACACATCCTATGTGAGGTTGAGCGCCATTTGAGTGACTCCACCCACCATACGAGTGAGAGCATCCTTGAGGGAGTGAGTGAGCCACAACACTTAGTGAGTGAGGTAGTTGACACGGCACATGAGGCCACTATGATTTCTAACGACTTAACCTCTACTCCTAGTGTGTTTTATTCTTTGGTGCTAGGTCTCCTACATGATGACCTGCCTATCCTCGACAGTCCATCCCTACATTGGACGCAGCGATGGCCATGGTGGACGATGATACACCCCCCACATGGTTCCATCAAGATGAAGATGATAACGAATGGATCGTTGACACCTCACCTACAACACATGAGCGATGCTCCGAAGGTAACATAGGTGATGGTACTTCTCTTGTCCCACTAGTGGACCATCTTGACATTGATTGCTCCCATGATGTCGACCCACCTGATGTAGGGCGGAACCCTACGTGGGCGATCTTTCACGTTGGAGCGGATCCTACGGGGAAACACGAGGAACACGCGGAAGAACACGAGGGAAAACACGGGGAAAACGAGAGAGAATGCACTCAACCGACAAGAAATCAATCACACAAGTGCTAGATTATCGAATACATAGAGTGGCACAAGATTCGAGATCAACAAAGGTAAGGATACACGAGTAGTCGTTCTTCTCCGAGAGGAGGTCTTGATGGGTCCACCCTAGAAGGGGTCTTGAAAATATCTAGCACATGCGTGCAAATTGTGCAAGCAACACATGAAGTATGATCCACAATATCCAAGCTCAAGAAGGATGTCACCTTGAAAGTGTGTCCTTGTGCATTCTTCATAATGCCGAAGTGGAAGCAAATATGGTGTAGAAGCGAGTCGTGGTAGAATGTATGAGGCTCGCTCTCAAGAGCTCGAATGGTCAACTCACGTGAAGTGGAAGTCGACACAAAGTCCAAGTATCCTACACATGCACAAAACAAAACAAAGAACGTATGCGCATGGTAGATAAACACATCATCCATCATGATGGTTCTCATCTTTTGCACAAAACCATTAGAAGCACAAGTGCATGAATAATATGATGCAACAATGGCTAAATTCATGGCACTAGGTATATGGTGCAAAGAAGTAAGACAAGCATGCTTCACAAGAATTATGTCAAAATCTCCAAACATATGTGAGAATGCTATGGGGGCAAACTCATGAGCAAGACGAATAGCATGGTTGCACTCAATACATGGAAAATCTAGTATGAGGGAGGCAACATATGGAGATATGTGACAAGAAGCAATAACAATGATGTGCAAAGCATGTAGATGGTTGTCATCAACCGCATGAAATGAGCAAGTATGAATCATTGGTGATGCAACATAAGCAAGCATTGTAATCAAGTCGTGCAAACTAGTGGAGCGAAGATGCAACACACTAGAGTAAATCATGGCAATCATGTCATGTGAGCAAATAATAGGCATAGGGAATGCACATGACATATCACAAGCACGGACACAAAGCAAGATGAAAGTATCATCATAGGAATGGGTCATGAATAGAACATGGCAATAACAAGTGATATCTCCACCAAGCTTGCAAATACACATACAAGTACTAGAATCAATCATCATGTGTAATGCAAAGCATGGCTCACAAATGCATGGCAAAGGCATAGGAATGGGCATATCATGCAAAGTGAACATGGCAATATGGGCAAAGGATGTATAATGGAAACAATCCATAGCCAAGTGAGGGCGTGTAGAAGAAATGCGAAGGATTTGCGCAAAGAGAGCGGTGGGAAAAACAATCCATGGGATCCCAAATCATCGTTGCTCTCTAGAGCTCGTTTTGTCAACTCGTGGGATTGCGAGTTTGACAAGTATTCATGGGTACCTACACCAAAGAGACACAAACCAAAGAAATTGTGCGCGTGGTAAATGTACACATCATCCATCATGATGTGTATGTGTACATGTGAGTTAGCACAACATAAGCATCGCTCAAAGAAATTTGATGCATGGTATAAGAACATGTCATCCATCATGAAAGAATAGTTATTATGTATGACACGATGGGGACACAAATTGAGAATGCAAGTATATGGCACATCAAAAGCATGTTTGTTCATGGGGAGCATATGGTGCACACAAGTATTGGGATCATGCAATGGATGGGATGGATCAAAATCTCCTAACAAGTATGAGGAAACTATGGGGGTCTCCTCATGAGCAATATTGGAAACATCATTTGGAGAAAATGGACAACATCCAAAACAATGCATATCCGAAGCTAGGTGGGCATGGCATGGCATATGAGATAAATGATGCAAATCAATATCATCACAAGAAAAACAAATGCCAATAACCATGGGCTTGTCATCTATGCCATATGTGCAAATTGGGTTTATTTTAATGGCATATGCATAGTCACTATGAAGAGATTGCAAATAAGACATATGATGGATCTCATGCATAGCATATGATAAGTCAAGCGGATTAGCAAACATGATGTGACCTAAAGAATTGTCACAAGAAATCCTATGTAACATAGCATCACAACTAATAGACTCCACATGAGAATCATCATATTCATCATAAATGGGCAAATCATCACATGGGGAAATCATACTAGAATGAAGCATGTCAATAGGGTGATCAACATCATGCAAGCAATCAATGTCAAAATAGTCCACTAGTGGGACGAGAGCATCACCGTCACCTTTGTTACCTTTGTCATTCCTCTCAAGTGGTGTAGGTGAGGTGGGAAAGACCAAATGGTGGTCATCTTCATCTTGATGGAACCATGTGGGGGGTGCATCATAGTCCACCATGGCCATCGTCTTGTCCAAAGGGAGGACGAAGTCGTCGAGGATCGGCGCGTCATCATAAATGGGACCTAGCACCAAATGAGAAGACACAATAGAGGTAGAGGTCAAGTCGTTAGTGTTGAAAGTGGCCTCACATGACCTATCAACTATCTCACTCTCTCTATGTGGTGGTTCACTCACTCCCTCAAAATAGGTGCACTCAAACTCTCGTATGGTGGAGTCACTCATCTCACTCAAGTGGTGGTTGTGGCTCTCCTCACATGAGAATTGGGGCAACTCGTCATATATGGGGCTAGTGGTGACGTCACTCTCACTCTCAATATGGTGGCACAAGTCACTCAAGTCATCATACGTCGCCGTGGTCGAAGTGAAATACTCAACCATCTCATCGTCGTCGCCATGGATGAAGGCTGAAGATGGCACATCATCACTCTCGCCTCCAAAGATGGAAGCATCATCCTTGCTTGCCACCTTGTCCCTTGCCTCCAAAGCTTGGTCCTGGAAGGTCTCCGTAGTCGTACTTGTCTCCGCAACATCTTGAAAAAGAGTCAAGGTAGACTCGGCATCATCAATGCCACAAAGAGGGATGGCGGTGAAGTTGCACTTGGGAGCATCGTCTTGGAGCTTGTCGGGCTTGGACATCGTGGTGGTACTAGCCTCATGCTTGTCGTAGAGCTTGTTCACCGCGAAGTGTGCTTGGGGTGGAGAAGCCTTGGCCTTCATGAATTCTTGTTCCATTTGAGAGCACCAATGTAGTAGTCGTTGATGGACTTGAAGTTCTCGAGGAAGATGGTCTTGGAGATGTCATTGTGCAATCCCATCATGAAGTGGAACTTCATTGACATGGGGTCGCCCACGCCGCTCGTCAGAAGGCAATCTTCATCTCCTTGAAATGCTGCGTCGATGGACTTGGATCCTTGGATGGTGTTCTCCAATTGGCGTCGAAGTTGTTCCGTGTAGGTTGGAGGCACGAACTCTCGCTGCAAAGCTCTCTTCATCTTGGGCCAACTCATCTCGTAGCACTCAAGGTGTGTGAAGCCACCATGTCGGCGTAGTCGTGGAAGTTTCTTGTGGCGCACTTCACTTGATCTTCGGAGGAACTTGATGTAGCTTGAGGTAGTCGTCCATCAAACGCTCCCACTCGAGGTACTCCTCGGGTTCTTGAGTCCCATAGAAAGGAATCTCGTGGTTGATGTCGAGGTCGTAGTAGCTCGTGGAAGTCGCGGACTTGAGCTTGGGGAGCTTCTCTTGGCGTAGTCTTGGGGTGCTTGTTGGCGAAGATGCGAATATCCGGCGAAGATGCCTTGAAGTCGCTTGGCGAAGATGCCAAGGAGATGGTGAAGTCGTTGAGCGGTTGTTGATGTTGAGCTCTTGACCTTCACGTTCTTGTTGATGATGGTGTCGATGCCGATGTGATGTTGCGGAGATGGTCGCTCGGAAGGATGTGCTCTTGGCGTCTTCTCGAAGATGAGGAAGATCGCTTGTAGGACTTGATGAGGATTTGATCTCCTCCATTTTAGCTTGCATCTTGGCGTCGTAGTTGTTTTCCATGGCATCGAACTCGTCGTTGTTGTTGTAGACCGAAGATGAAATGCCTTGCCTATCCATCACAAGACTCGAGTAGAGGTGAGTAGGAAATGAGATAAACAATACCAAGTTACCTTTTCCCAAAGTTGAGGATGTATCCTGTTTCACTCAATGTGAGATGAAAGAATAGTGGAATTGGTACGGACTTGTTCACTCACACCTATCAAGTAAAGCTTATGGTAGAGCTCGGTGAGGATAGTGGCACAAAATTTGATGCAAAATGTTAGCAAGAGTCAATAATGTTGAAAGAGATTCACAAATTGCAAGCGAAACAAGTAGACCAATAGCAATATGTGGCACACGGAAACACACACACGGATAGATAAATGGGGCCGTGCAACCAAGGAATGAGCTCAAAATGTGGAATCCACCAAAACGCTCGTGTTGCACAACTCAAGAGAGACGCTAGCACGATTGCTCAATAGGCGGATACGACACTTGTGCACAACCTATAAGATGCAAAATGGATAAACTTTCTATCCCAAGTATGCTATGTATGTATGGTTCCCGGTGTTTCTCTCACAATGATCCAAGATGATCAAGTATGATACCATATGATATATTTGGATGCTATGGCTATTGCTTACAAGCTCTTTGCTATTTCTCTTTTGCTTAAAAGCTTATTCTCTTTTTTTTCTATGGCCACTTTTGCACAATGCACAAACCAAGATAGCTATTGTGTATATGCAGGAACGATATTGTGACACAATGGATGATATGATGATACCAAGATGATATGGTATGTATGCAATGGATGGTGTAGATCACTAATGTGCACAAGTAACGTTGCCGGCAATACTCAAATGGCTAGTCTCGATAGGCAAGTAGCATAAAATGGGCTAGGGGTTATCAATGCAATTTGCAAGGGAATATACAATGGTGTCGTCGAGGTTACCGTCGCTGCGATGATGAGTGGCGGTGTTCTTGATGTAGATACCAAGATGATGGAGACTCGTCCTAAGTAGCGAAACACCTTAGGAAGCGGAAAACCGCGAACTCAAAATCTCAAATGACAAATGTCAAATGGTGGTAGCGGGAATGCGGTGGTGGTTTGCACTTGTAATGCGGAAGTGGAATGATGGGCTATACGTGTGTCGGAGTTGAAGTTGCCGTCCCTAAGTAGCGAAACACCTTAGGAGACACAAGCCACAACTCAAACAAGCTCAAACAACTATTCGGTTAAGTTGGGTTGTCGGAAGTGTATGGTGGGCAAGCCTATGCGGAAGTTATGGTGGTGGTGGTGGTTGATGAAGATGCAACCGTCCCTAAGTAGCGAAACACCTTAGGAGACTCGAATCACACCTCAAACAACCTCAAATGCAAAGGGAACAAAATTGGCTAGGTTGCGGAAGTTGGTGGTGGTTATCACGGAGGATGTGGTGGAAGCCCTAGGCAAAGATGCCAAAGTTCCGAAAATTTGATGGAGTCAAATGGTGGTGGAAGTATTTTTATGGGAAGGGGGATGTCAATAGCTTCAAAACGAGCTAAAGAACGTCAAAATCGGACTCCGGATGAATTAGTTATGGCCGAAACGGTGAAAGTCGGAAGGCTGAAACTGGCTAGGGCGGTAGTACCATGCTGGGAGGGCGGTAGTACCGCTCGAAGCGGTAGTACCGCTTGGAACAGGCGGTAGTACCGCTCGTGTCGGGTTTTTTCGCAAAATCTGGCTCTGGGAGGCGGTAGTGCCGCTTGGAAGGCGGTAGTACCGCTTGGAGGTGCTAAGCGGTAGTACCGCTTGGAAGGGCGATAGTACCGCTCGTGTCGGGATTTTCGCAAATCCGGGTAGAAGCGCGATTTTGGGGCGGAAATGGATGATTTCAGGGTCAAAATTGAGAGATTTCGCATGGAAAGTGGGGAAACTTGGGGAATGCTAGATCCACTTGAAACCAAGCAAATCCACGGATCAAAATCAACAAAACATCATCAAAACTAACAAATCACAAAAAATTTGGGGCTATTTTTGGTGGGGATTTTCGGATTTAGGACTAAATCAACAAAATCAAGCTAGAAAAAGAGGGTAGGGGCTCCAAAACGTGATCAACCTAAGCTCGATCCATAGATGATGTAGGCGGAACCCTCGTGGACGATCTTTCACGTTTGGAGTGGGATCCTCGAAGAACACGATGAACACGGGAAGAACGGAGAGAAATCACAAGGGAAACACTCAAGAACAAGTCCAATCACACATCCACTAGACAATCAAACACACAAGATCACAAGGTACATGAACAACAAAGGGAAAGATACAAGGTAAGGTTCATCTCCAAGAGGAGGTCTTGATGATATCCTAGACGGATCTTCCCAAGAAGTCTTGATGATATCCCACAGGATCTTCTCACATGGAGGTCTTGAACTCCATGGGAGTGGTAGTCTCTCTCTCTCAAGAGTAGAGGTAGGAGCAAAGCTCACCTAGGAATGAGCTATCATATTTGCTAACCCTAGAAAGGAAGTGGAGGTGGTCTATTTATAGTCTAAGCCACGAAGGGGTAAGTGGGAGAGGGATACAAGGCCAAGGCCGGCTGCTGCGCACAGCAGTGGCGGTAGTCTGGGGCTCATGGCCGGTAGTACCGCTTGAGCGGTAGTACCGCTTGGAGGGCGGTAGTACCGCTCGTTACTGGCTGCCAGGTTCTCTTCCTCCTTCTCTTCCATGCTTCCCTCATGGACGGTGTAGTCGTTCCTTGGCGCTTGCACTCCTCCTCGACATCCGTGAAGCTCCGACAATACTTATGCATGCACACGGAGAAGTGTCAAGTAGTATACCATCCTCGAAGGGGTCAAGTGAACACGTGTAAAGGAGAAGATTCACCTTTATGTATGAGAAGTAGAGGTTGCACGTGTCACTTGCCAAACGGACTCTTGACATGGTGATGACCGTAGGATGCTCCGCATCAATATATACCATATCATTGTGGTGCATATATTGGTATCATATCTTGTGTCACAAGTTTGTTCCCGCATACACACAATTGCTATCTTGGTTTGTGCATTGTGCAAAGTGGCCATAGAAAAAAAAAGCTTTTAAGCAAAAGAAAGAGAGCAAAGAAGCTTGTAAGCAAGTGCCATAGCATCATACCACATTGCATATAAGATTGTCATATCCGATCATCTTGGATCATCTTGAGAGAAACACCGGGAACCATACATACATAGCATACTTGGGATAGAAGTTTATCCATTTTGCATCTTATAGGTTGTGCACAAGTGTCGTATCCGCCTATTGAGCAATCGTGCTAGCGTCTCTCTTGAGTTGTGCAACATGAGCGTTTTCCATGGATTCCACATTTTGTGCTCATTCCTTGGTTGCACGACCCCATTTATCTATCCGTGTGTGTGTTTCCGTGTGCCATTCTTTGCTATTGGTCCATTTGTTTCACTTGCGAATTTGTGAATCTCTTTCAACATTATTGACTCTTGCTAACATTTTGCATTAATTTTTTGTGCCACTATTCTCACCGAGCTCCTCCATAAGCTTTACTTGTGTAGGTGTGAGAACCGACAAGGATTGGTACCAATAGTGCTATTTCATTGTCCGCATTTGAGTGAACTTGATTCATTGTCAACATCGGTCAAGGTACATTGGTATAAGTTCTTCTCTTTCTCCCACTCATATTTGCTCGAGTCTTGTGATGGATAGGCAAGGCATTTCCTCTTCGGTCCTCGACAACAACGACGGCGTGAACAACTACATCACCAAAGCGTCTATCTTCGATCTACAACGACAAGTGCAAGGAACACAATCAAGATTGCGAGAGCGCATCGAGAACATCTCCATCGACATTCATCACTCCGAAGCAAGGAGAAGGGACTACATCGACAAGAAGCTTGCCGCACATAAAGAGGAGCAAGATGCAAGGATGGAGGAGATTAGAGCCTTGATCAAGTCTACTTCCCCTTCGTCATCTTCAAGGCGGCGACATTCAAGCCACAAGTCTTCGGAGCACGGAAACGACGCAAGTGCAAATCGTCCTCGTCCACATCTACATGGCGACCACCATCACGTTCGTGATCAACATCGTCATGAAGGGCAAGTCACCTCCAAGCATCATGTGCACGACGACAACGAACGCCAAGGAGCTCAAGCACGACAACGACATCATCATCATGAAGATGCTCCACAAGCGCAAATGCAAAAGTCCCAACAAGCCCTACTTCACGCCAAGTCGAAGCTTCATAAGAACAAGAGAAGACCGCGAGACGAGCACCACCAAGACGGTGCTACGGCTACAACAACCACTTCGGCATCTTCGCCAAGTGCAATCAAGACATCTTCGCCTTTGGACGTACGACATCTTCGCCTACTTCCCACGTGTACGCCTACATCGACTTCATCAAGTCCAAGGCGACCACCTCTGGCGAGGCGACACTTCCATCTTCGAAGCCCTCAAGGAAGATGGCCGAGCATAGGAAACTCCCTTCGGTCATGGAGACGAGCTATGAGGTGCCACATCATATGGGCCTCCAACACCAAGACGGTGACAAGAAGGTCGAGCAAGGGCCATCCCCTTCGACCACGGCGACGAGCGTGAACCTCTTCAACAACATGAAGACGAAGCCCACATTGGACTCATACTCCGAGTCAAGCTACGCGACCAAGCATGGAGACATTGCACCTACATCTCTCCGGCACCCACATATGTCGAGATGCCCCAATTGCCATGTGAGAAGAGCCACCACCCCATGAGTGACATGGTGACTCCACCATACGTGACATTGAGAGCATTTCCTATGAGAGGATGAGTGTGACCACCACTAGCCCCACAGATGAGAGCATGCCACACATCCTATGTGAGGTTGAGCGCCATTTGAGTGACTCCACCCACCATACGAGTGAGAGCATCCTTGAGGGAGTGAGTGAGCCACAACACTTAGTGAGTGAGGTAGTTGACACGGCACATGAGGCCACTATGATTTCTAACGACTTAACCTCTACTCCTAGTGTGTTTTATTCTTTGGTGCTAGGTCTCCTACATGATGACCTGCCTATCCTCGACGAGTCCATCCCTACATTGGAGACGACGATGGCCATGGTGGACGATGATACACCCCCCACATGGTTCCATCAAGATGAAGATGATAACGAATGGATCGTTGACACCTCACCTACAACACATGAGCGATGCTCCGAAGGTAACATAGGTGATGGTACTTCTCTTGTCCCACTAGTGGACCATCTTGACATTGATTGCTCCCATGATGTCGACCCACCTGATGTAGGGCGGAACCCTACGTGGGCGATCTTTCACGTTGGAGCGGATCCTACGGGGAAACACGAGGAACACGCGGAAGAACACGAGGGAAAACACGGGAAAGCGAGAGAGATGCACTCAACCGACAAGAAATCAATCACACAAGTGCTAGATTATCGAATACATAGAGTGGCACAAGATTCGAGATCAACAAAGGTAAGGATACACGAGTAGTCGTTCTTCTCCGAGAGGAGGTCTTGATGGGTCCACCCTAGAAGGGGGTCTTGAATCCGCTTGGGGATCTTCTCCGTAGAGGTCCTGATCTCCGAGGAGAAGTAGCCAAGTGGATGAGCAAAAGCTCTCTCACCTAAACATGAGCTAATCCAAAGCTAACCCTAGAATGAGGAGGGGATCAAGTATATATAGTCTCGGGCGAAGGGGTACAAGGGCAAGGCCACGAGACACTTCTTGGCAGTAGGGGAGGCCGGACGTCAGGCGTCGGGCGGATGTCCGGGCTTTGGGGAGGCACCGGATGTCGGGCTCTCCGCCCGGATGTCCGGCTAGGGCGATGATTCTGCAGAACGGATGCAGGGGCCGGATTTCAGGCGAGTGGCGGATATCCGGGAGCCGGACGGGCGGATGTCCGGGCGGGGAGGCCGGATGTCCGGGCTGGTCTGGGTCTCTCAGGTGCGATCGGTGATGGAGGGGCCGGATTTCCGGGCGACGGGGCCGGATATCCGGGGCTTCAGGAAGAGCCGGATGTCCGGGGCATGGGGCGGATGTCCGGGCTGTCTTGACTCTTCCGGTTCCTCTCGTCGTGTTTCTTCCTCCTGTACTTGGCGGCTTGTCCATCTTCACGTGCATCCTCGGGAGGTTCCCCTTGACACCTAATCACGCATAGCATATTGGACTTAGGTAGTAGCCATGTCTCGAGTGGATCATATGTGATATCAATAAGGAAAGAGGTCACCTCGTTCTCGAGAGCTCTAGCTCTAGCTCGTGTCATGGGTCCTCTTGGCTCTTGATGAGGCGGTTGTAGGTCCATGGGGATGATCGTGGGATGCTCCGCATCATCTCCCCCTTGGGAGAGATCCGACCTCGGATCAAAAGCTTCATCTCCATGGAAAGGTGCAAGGTCCTTGGCGTTGAAGATGTCGCTCACGTTGTACTTGTCTCGAGGTATGTCGATCTTGTAAGCGTTGTCGTTGTAGCGTGCTAGCACCTTGAAAGGTCCATCGGCTCGAGGGAGAAGCTTGGACTTGCGTTCTTTGGGGAAGCGGTCCTTGCGAAGGTGTAGCCACACTAGATCACCAATGTTGAAGACGATGGGTTGCTTGTTGGCGTTGAGCTTGTTTGCTTGGCGTTGTACTTGGCGCTCAATGGTGTGCCTTGTATCTTCGTGCATCTTCTTGATGTAGCTTGCTCGTTCACTTGCATCCATGTTGGTGCGCTCTTGGAGAGGAAGTGGTAGAATGTCCAATGGGGACAACGGGTTGAAACCGTGAAGCGACCTCGAAGGGGACTTGCCGGTAGTTGAATGTCTTGCGATTGTAGGCGTTTCGGCGATGGGTAGACATGCTTCCCACTCCTTGATGTTCTTCTTGATCAAGACACGGAGTAGAGTGGATAGTGTGCGGTTCGTCACCTCCGTTTGGCCGTCGGTTTGAGGATGGTATGCGAGGAGAACAAGAGCTTGATTCGAGCTTGGCACATAGGGTCTTCAAAAGTAACTCAAGAACTTGGCGTCACGGTCGGAGCGATTGTCTTTGGTACGCCATGGAGTCGCAAGATTTCCCTACAAAGAGATTTGCAACATGTGAAGCATCGTCTATCTTGTTGCAAGGAATGAAATGTGCCATCTTAGAAAATCTATCCACAACAACAAACACGGAATCCTTGCCATTTTGAGTCCTAGGCAAACCAAGTACAAAATCCATACTAATGTCTTCCCATGGTTGATATGGAATAGGAAGAGGCATGTAAAGACCATGAGATTGAGCTTTAGACTTAGCTTTGCGACATATATAGCATCGGTTGGTGAAGCGTGAGGCGTCATGAACATCTTGGGCCAAAAGTAGTTGTTGGAGAGCATGGCGAATGTCTTGTCGCGTCCAAAGTGTCCCATGAGTCCGCCTCCATGAGCCTCTTGCAAAAGGAGCAAGCGAAGAGAAGACTAAAGGAATGCAAAGTTTGTTAGCTCTCATAAGGTAACCATCCTTAATGTAATATTGTTCCCAAGGCGTGTCGTCAAACACTTAGCATAAGGAGAAGCAAAAGATGGATCATGCTCATACAAGTCTTTTATATGCTCAAAACCAATAACATTCAACTCAAGTTGAGTGACAAACATGCATATTCGTGAAAGTGCGTCGGCAACTACATTCTCTTTACCCTTAATGTACTTGATCACATAAGGAAAAGATTCAATGAATTCACTCCATTTGGCATGACACTTGTTCAATTTAGTTTGACCTTTGAGGTACTTAAGCGTTTCATGATCGGTATGGATGACAAACTCATGAGGTCTAAGGTAATGTTCCCAAACATGTAGCACACGCACTAAGGCATACAATTCTTTGTCATAAATGGGATAATTAAGTTGAGCACCAGAGAGTTTTTCACTAAAATAAGCAATGGCTCGTTTTTCTTGCATCAAAACTCCGCCAATTCCGGTACCACTTGCATCACAATGAACCTCAAAAGTTTTGTCAAAATTGGGCAAAGCAAGAATCGGAGCATGAGTAAGTAAAGACTTGAGCTCATCAAAAGCGGTTGATTGCAAAGGTCCCCAAACAAAGGGAGTATTCTTCTTGCTCAAAGCATGCAAAGGAGCGGCAATTGTGCTAAAATCTTTCACAAAGCGACGATAGAAACCCGCAAGACCAAGAAAACTTCGCAATTGTTGCAAATTGGTGGGTTGGGGCCAAGTTTTAATTGCTTTAATTTTAGATTCATCAACATGGACACCCTTTGAGGAAACAACAAAACCCAAGAAAACCACTTTGTCAACTCCAAAAGTGCATTTTTTCAAGTTTGCATAAAGGCTTTCCTTGCGAAGAGTTTGCAACACAGATTTTACATGATTGATGTGCTCTTTCATGGTTTTGCAAAACACAAGAATATCGTCAAAGTAAACCACAACAAAGACTCCGATGTAAGGACGAAGCACATGATGCATAAGGCGCACAAAAGTACAAGGAGCTTCGAAAGACCCATAGGCATCACTAACCATTCATATAAACCAAATTTGGTTTTGAAAGCAGTTTTCCATTCATCACCCTCTTGTATGCGGATTTGATAATAGCCACTTTTAAGATCAATTTTGAGAAAAGTTGGCTCCACTAAGTTCATCAAGCATGTCATCTAAGCGAGGAATGGGATGCCTATATCGAGCAGTAATAGCATTGATAGGTCTACAATCGAACACAAGCGGAAACTTCCATCGGGCTTAGGCACAAGAATAACGGAGCGGCACAAGGGCTTAAGCTTTCACGTACATGACCGTTGTCGATGAGTTGTTGTACTTGCCGTTGAATCTCCTTGGTTTCTTCCGGATTGACTCGGTATGGAGCTTTGTTTGGTAGCGGCGCTCGGGAATGAGGGCGATTCGATGCTCAATGCCTCGAAGAGGAGGTAGACCGGAGGTAGCTCATCGGGAAAACATCATGAAATTCCTGCAAAAGAGATTGAAACACCAAAGGTAGCTCGTGAATGGTGTTAGTTTTTGGTTCTCCATCCTTGCACACAAGGACAAAGTGCATCACGGTAGATGGGTTTTCACACACTTCTCTCATCTCACTTTTGGTGGCAAATAGAATGAGGTTTTTCTCTCTAGGCGAAGAGTCGCTCAAATTTGGCTTGTGGCTCTCACTCGCTTTTGGGTGGATCACTTTCTCACTCTTTTCTCTACGATGGGAGGCTTGCTTGTCGGCTATCACTTGACTAGGAGACATAGGTCGTAGCACATACTCCTTCCCTTTCATCTTGAAGCTATAGTGATTGGTTCGTCCATTGTGGATGACACCACGGTCGAATTGCCATGGTCGACCAAGAAAGAGGTGGCAAACGGTCATTGGGACCACATCACAATCCAAAGTGTCTTCATAAGCACCAATTTTGAAGGAGACTTGGACCGTATGCTCAACTCGTATAGTGCCGGAGTCACTTAGCCATTGAACCGTAGGGGTGTGGGTGCTTCCTTTTGACCAATTGTAGCTTGGAGCATAGTTCTTCACTTGCCAAGTTGTGGCAACTACCTCCATCGATGATGACCTTGATGGACCGTCCATTGATGCCGGCTTTTGTGTGGAAGATGTGGCATCGTTGGTCTTCTTCTTGTTGATGTTGAAGGGTCAAGACCTTGGAGACAACGAGAGCGGGGCTCGAATCCTCATCACAAAAGACTTGATCATCTTCATCTTCATTCACTTGCCGGTGCATGGCCACTTGCTCAAGGGCTTCCATTTCTTCGTCACTCATGGAGTCATATGTGCCATCGTCGTTGAGGATCATGGTGCGCTTGTTGGTGCATTCATATGACTTGTGGCCTCGGCCGCCGCAAGTGAAACACTTGAAGGAGCTTGTTTTGATAGTCTCATCGGTCGGAGTAGAGGATGAAGCACGCGGCTTGAGGTTGCTTGTAGTAGGAGGAGGACGACTTGAACTTGTCGATGTCTTCTTGTAACTTGACTTGTCGTCATTTCTTGAAGAAAGCTTTGTCGAAGTAGATGTTGGAGTAGTCGTTGAAGCTTGGTTGTTGGAGAAGCCGTAGGTCTTGGATGAGTACTTGGCGTACTTGAAGTCATCTTGCACTTGGCGTTCCGCCTTTGTAGCTTGATGCACGAGCTCAATGAGGGATGAGTATGGTTGGAAGTCGGCGATCTTCTTGATGGGGTGATTGAGTCCATTCAAGAAACGTGCCATAGTTTGCTCATCATCTTCCTTGACATTGGCTCGAATCATGGCTATCTCCATCTCCTTGTAGTATTCTTCAACGCTCTTTGTTCCTTGCTTGAGTAGTTGGAGTTTCTTGAAGAGGTCGCGATTGTAGTAGGTTGGGACAAAACGTGCTCGCATGACATCCTTCATTTGAGCCCAAGTGGTGATTGGAGGTTCACCTCTTGCTTGTCGTCGCTCAATGATTTGTTCCCACCATATGAGCACATAATCTTGGAACTCAAGTGATGCCATAGCGATTTTCTTCGCTTCATCGTAGTTGTGCAAACGGAAGATTTTCTCAACCTTCAATGCCCATGAGAGGTAGTCTTCGGGGTCATTGCTTGCATTGAACTTGGGCATGGTGAATTTTAGCTTGTCGTAGCGTTGCTCGTCATTGTGTTGTTGGCGATGTTGATGATGACGTCCTTGACGTGGGATGTACTCGTCTTCATGTTGCTCTTGGCGCGGAGGAAGACCATGCTCAACTTGCTCGTGTGGAACTTGAGGTTGGGGTGGAGCTTGACGAGCTTGTGGAGGAGCTTGAGGAACTTGACGTTGTACATGAGGTTGGTAGTTCCTGATGAGGACATCAATACCATTGTTACACCCACAGCCCCTACTGCTACATATACTGGACCAATTACTAGAGCTCGCGCACGCCAATTAAATTATCAGGTACTTTCGTTTCTTGGTAATGATTCTAATGTTCATGAGAATATGATGCTGCCTAAATTAGATACATTTGTTTTGCTTACAAATGAAGGCCCTAGCTTGGAGAAGGATGGACATTGGAGCAAGAACAAGCATGGAGATAATGCCATGCATAAGGGAACAAACGGAGTTACAAGTGATGATTTCAGGACTTTGAAGCCACCATAATGGGTGCATGAAGCCTTGGACGAAATATACAAGATGCTACTTCATAAATGTCGTCCGAGGCTATTCTAGGTGCTTCGTCACCTTATTAGTGGGCCAGGCCCATGTAATTTCGAAATACTTAAGTATAGGCTGTTTTTAGAGTCCGTATGTGTGGGGAAACAAGAGTTAGGGTTGATTCGGACCCCTCCACCAAGACCACGAAATTCCCCCTCTTCCTCCATATATACAGCCCTTAGGGCACCGTTTAGACCTTGGGTTTTGTTTAGATTAAAAGTTCGCCATAGCTGCAACTTCGCGTGCCGTTTGTGTTCAACGACCGGACAAAGCGTCACAGAACCCCACCTTGATCAATAAAGCTTTCATCTTATATTCGCAATATCCAGATTGCAATCTCAGTTTCTTGCTTGTTCTTCATTTGCTCGCAGGAAGCAGGCCCTCGTGGTCGTTGATCGTGCTCGGCGTGGTCAATAACCCTCGGAAGTTGGTTTAGCGATTGCTAAAGCGCGACGTCTCGCCGTTAAATAGTCGGATCGTCAAAATCGACTCCCACGAAACAATAGCCACCATCTCATCGAAACATCGGGACACCTTTGCCTCTATCAAGTGGTATCAGATTTTCAGGTTGCTCGGTGAGATTTTACAGTTTTTAAAGATTAGATCGAGTCTGTTCTTCATACCTAAAGTCCACGAAAAAGCCACAAAAAAATTAGGGTTAGTTCATCATATCCGAACCAATCTGAGCCTTTGCGTAATCATTTTAGGGTTTTGCTTTGTTGAATTTGCGGTTGCATCGTCGTGTCAAGTTCTGGTCTTAGAGTCTAGTCTTTTAGAGTTTGAGTTCGGTCATAAGTTGTCACGCTGCCGCGCTTTCATCATCATCGCCTTGCCATCTACCACCCTTCTTATCCGCCACCGCTCTGAATCCGTATCCATATACCACCACCAATCCGTATCCATATACCACCACCAATCCGTATCCAAATACCACCACCAATCCGTATCCATATACCACCACCGCTACCATATACCACCACCGCTGCCATATACCACCACCATATATCCACCACCAATCCGAGTTCTTCTCATATTAGATTTGTTTTTGAGATCCATCTAAATTCCGATTCGTGTTTCCTTGCCTGCGTAGGTTTCGGAAACCACCCTCCGTTTAGGCCCAAAATTTTCCGAAAACGTACTTGTCAAAAAAATTTCTGGCTATCCTATTTTTAGGTTTTTATAAGCATATTGAGACAGTCGCCGTTATAGAAAGTTTTTTTTTGACCCGTTTCCAGTTTTTGGGTCCGGGCAGTCGAAAAAATTAAAATTTTTTGGTCAAAAAAAATTTCGTGCCCATCCTGTCAGTTTGACCTCGGAAGAGTTTTGAGACACTTGCCATTATAGTGATTTTTCGCAAAAAAAAAAAAGCAGCGCAAAAAAAAAAGCAGCGCAAAAAAAAAGAGCGAATTTTTTTTTTCCAGAGTGTGCTTTTCCGTTGTTTCCGTGCAGCGCCGTGATTTTGTTAGTGTTCTAGGCTCGCGTCTCTAGCACGGTCTAGCCTAGGACCAGACACGATCACCGTCGTTGAGCGTTTATTCAACTTTGCATCTCTGAATTGATTATTGCTGACCCTTTTGCTACCATATTATAAGCCTTCCCAGCTCCACATACATCTACATCGTGCGGTTGACTCTCCACAGTAATCGCTCTATCCAAGCTTTGAGAGTTTTGACTACATCGGTTGCGATCACCGCTTTCTTCTTTGGGTAAGAACTGGTAAGAATTTGAGATTTGCTTGACGGTTTGTGATTGTCCACCACACCACCACCACCACTTCCTAGTAGTCAGTCGAATCATATTCTTGTGTGTTTCTATTGCTGCTAACCATGGCAGGATCACAAGCCGACGTGGTGATTGGGAGAACATGACAAACAAAGCGCTACATGATAAGTTTCAACAAATGATGAGTGGGCAGGTGGACGATGTGCTAAATAGATTTGAAGAGGCCATGGAGAAGATAGATGGCATTGAGAAGGCGTTCGAAACAAAGCTCGATAACAAGTTTAATGAATTGCTCGCGCGTCTACCACCACCACCACCGGCGGCACCTAACGCACCTCTACTACAACAACAAGGACTACCTCCACATCGCTGAAACAGCCCTCCGCCGAGCTTCCGTGTTCCTCTTCACTGGCCAAGCTGCTTTGGTGCTGCTTTGTTGATATACGTGGCTCCTGCTGCTGCGGTGGGGAGGATGATTATGTAAGAGCTTACGAGGATGAGGTTGATCAACATCGAACTACGTGCAACCACCAGCACCACAACCAACAGGTCGTCCACATGCAAATAATGGCAATGTTGGGCTCCCCTTGAGTGCGAGATCATGACCATCTCCTAAACTGAAATTGAATATTCCACCATTTGAGGGTAGATATGTTCTGATATATATCTTACTTGGGAGTTAGAAACTGAACAACGATTTACATGTTTACAATATCACGAGGAGAGGCGTGTTCCTGCTGCTGTTTGTGCTTTCACTAGCTTTGCATGTGTTTGGTGGTCGAACATTGTAGATTATATCCTGTTCGAGCTACTTGGGCTGCTTTGAAAACTGCTATGCGTGCTCGTTGGGTTCCACCATATTATCAGCATGAATTACTTCAAAAATTGCAGCGCTTAAGACAAGGAAAAATTCGGTGAAGAATATTATCGGGAATTACAAACTGGCTTGATTAGATGTGGTATTGTTGAGGAGAATGAAGCTATGCTTACACGTTTTACGGGTGGATTAAATAGAGAGATTCAGACCATTCTAGACTACAAGGATTATAATAATATCACTCGATTATTCCATCTTGCTTGTAAAGCTGAGCGTGAAGTGCAGGATCGGCGGGCCTTGGCGCGGACTAACTTTTCTGCAGGTCGACCTTCATCATGGACACCACGTGCATCATCTACTTCCACACGTTCTACTACACGGCACCTCCGTGGCTGCCACCTCCAACCGTGATACAAGAAAGCAGCACAACCACCACTATCTGCCAAGAGCTCACCTGCTGGGCCTACAGAGCTCTTCTTCTTCCATGGCGTCAGCAGGGCACACAAGTGATATTATTTGTCGTCGTTGTAAGGGAAGAGGACATTTTGCGAGAATGCCAATCTCAGCGTGTGATGATTGCTCTTGAGGATGGTGGGTATGAGTCGCTAGTGACTATGATGAAGAGACTTTGGCTCTTATTACACATGAAGAACACGGTGGAGATGATTCTGATCTTGAGGCGCAATACATGGCTGCTGAAGATCTTGTGGGTATGAATGTTTAGTTGCTCAACGTGTTTTGAGTGTGTAGGTTACACAAGCTGAGCAAAATCAGAGGCATAACTTGTTCCATACAAAGGGAGTTGTGAAGGAATGTTCTATTAGCGTCATCATAGATGGAGGAGCTGCAACAACTTGGCTAGCATGGATATGGTGGAGAGCTTTCTCTCACCACAAGACCACATCCACATCCTTACTACATCCAATGGTTCAACAACAGCGGCAAGGTTAAGGTAACACGTCTTGTTAGTGTGCATTTTAGTATCTCTACATATGCTGATTATGTTGATTGTGATGTGGTACCTATGCAAGCATGTTCCTTATTACTTGGTAGACCATGGCAATTTGATAAAATTCTGTACACCATGGTAGAAACAATCAGTATACTCTTGTTCACAAGGATAAAAATATTACTTTGCTTCCTATGACTCTGATTCCATTTTGAAAGATGATATTAATAGAGCTAATAAAGCAAAACAGGAGAAAAATAAGAGTGAAAATCAGATTGTGGCAAAAGAATTTGAGCAACAAATGAAGCCTAATAATAAACCATCTAATGTTGCTTCTGAAATTAAACTGAAAAGTGCATGTTTATTTGCCACCAAATCTGATATTGATGAGCTAGATTCTAGCAAATCTGTTTGCTATGCTTTTGTGTGCAAAGAGGCATTATTTTCATTCGAGGGCGTGCCTTCCTCTTTGCCCCTCTTGTCACTAACATTTTGCAGGAGTTATTGACGTCTTCCCACAAGGCGTGCCACCGGATTACCACCTATTAGAGGATTGAGCATCAAATTGACTTAATTCGGTGCATCGCTACCAACCGCGCACCATACCGTACCAATCCGGAGGAGAGCGAAGGAGATTATCGTCAAGTACAGGAGCTGCTCGACAAAGGTTATATCGCGAATCTCTTAGTCCTTGTGCTGTTCCTATTATACTAGTGCCTAAAAAGGATGGTGCGTCGGCGTATGTGTGTTGATTGTAGAGGCATTAATAATATTACTATTAGTTATCGTCATCCTATTCCTAGGCTAGATGATATGCTTGATGAATTGAGTGGCTCTACAATATTCTCCAAAGTTGATTTGCGTAGTGGATACCATCAAATTCGTATGAAATTGGGAGATGAATGGAAAACAGCATTTAAAACTAAGTTTGGATTATATGAGTGGTTAGTCATGCCTTTTGGGTTAACTAATGCACCTAGTACTTTCATGAGATTAATGAACGAAGTTTTACGTGCTTTCATTGGACGATTTGTGGTAGTTTACTTTGATGATATACTGATTTATAGCAAATCTTTGGAAGAACATTTGGAACATTTACGTGCTGTTTTTAATGCTCTACGTGATGCACGTTTGTTTGGTAACCTTGGGAAGTGCACCTTTTGCACCGACCAAGTATCTTTTCTTGGCTATGTTGTTACTCCACAGGGAATTGAAGTTGATAAAGCCTTCACGGTATTGAAAGATAAGTTGACACATGCTCCTTTACTCCAACTTCCTGACTTTAATAAGACTTTTGAGCTTGAATGTGATGCTAGTGGAATTGGATTAGGAGGCGTGTTATTACAAGATGGCAAACCTGTTGCATACTTTTCTGAAAAATTGAGTGGGCCTAGTCTGAACTATTCTACTTATGACAAAGAATTATATGCTCTTGTTCGGACTTTAGAGACATGGCAACATTATTTATGGCCCAAAGAATTTGTTATACATTCGATCATGAATCTTTGAAACATATTAAAAGTCAAGCTAAACTGAATCGTAGACATGCTAAATGGGTTGAATTCATTGAGACTTTCCTTATGTCATTAAACACAAGAAGGGTAAAGAAAATGTTATTGCTGATGCTTTGTCTAAATCGATATACTATGCTTTCACAACTTGACTTCAAAATATTTGGTTTGGAGACCATCAAAGATCAATATGTGCATGATGCTGATTTTAAAGATGTAATGCAGAATTGTAAAGAGGGAAGAACATGGAACAAGTTCGTTATTAATGATGGTTTTGTGTTCCGTGCTAACAAGCTATGCATTCCTGCTAGCTCTGTTAGTCTTTTGTTGTTGCAGGAGGCGCATGGAGGAGGATTAATGGGACACTTTGGCGTGAAGAAGGCGGAGGATATACTTGCTACACATTTCTTTTGGCCAAAGATGAGGCGGGATGTTGAGCGTTTTGTTGCTCGCTGCACTACATGTCAAAAAGCTAAGTCACGACTCAATCCTCATGGTTTATATATGCCTTTGCTGTGCCTAGTGTTCCTTGGGAGGATATATCTATGGACTTTGTTTTAGGTTTACCTCGAACAAAGAAGGGAGGATAGCATATTTGTTGTCGTGGATAGATTCTCGAAAATGGCACACTTTATACCATGTCATAAAAGCGATGATCTTTATTAATGTTGCTGATTTGTTCTTTCGTGAAATTATTAAACTTGCATGGTGTGCCAAATACTATTGTTTCAGATCGTGATACTAAATTTCTTAGCCACTTTTGGAGATGTTTATGGGCTAAGTTGGGGACTAAACTGCTTTTAGTACTACTTGTCACCCCAAACTGATGGACAAACTGAAGTAGTCAATAGAACATTGTCTACTATGCTTAGGGCTGTTTTGAAGAATAATAAGAAAATGTGGGAAGAATGCTTGCCTCATATTGAATTTGCTTATAATCGTTCATTGCATTCTACTACTAAGATGTGCCCTTTTGAAATTGTGTATGGCTTCCTACCTCGTGCACCTATTGATTTGTTGCCTCTTCCATCTTGGAGAAGGTTAATTTTGATGCTAAAGAACGTGCTGAATTGATTTTAAAATGCATGAGATAACTAAGGAAAACATTGAGCGTATGAATGCTAAATATAAACTTCTGGAGATAAAAACATGTTGTCTTTGCACTGGAGATCTTGTTTGGTTACATTTGCGTGAGGATAGGTTTCCTAATTTGCATAAATCAAAGCTAATGCCACGTCTTGATGGTCCATTTAAGGTGTTAGAGAAAATAAATGATAATGCATATAAACTTGAGCTGCTGCAGATTTTGGGGTTAGTCCCACTTTTAACATTGCAGATTTGAAGCCTTATTTGGGTGAGGAATATGAGCTTCGTCGAGGGCGACTTCATTTCAAGAAGGGAGGATGATGAGGACATCAATACCATTGTTACACCCACAGCCCCTCTTGCTACATATCTTGGACCAATTACTAGAGCTCGCACGCCAATTAAATTATCAGTACTTTCGTTTCTTGGTAATGATTCTAATGTTCATGAGAATATGATGCTGCCTAAATTGGATACATTTGTTTTGCTTACAAATGAAGGCCCTAGCTTGGAGAAGGATGGACATTGGAGCAAGAACAAGCATGGAGATAATGCCATGCAAGGGGAACAAACGGAGTTACAAGTGATGATTTCAGGACTTTGAAGCCACCATAATGGGTGCATGAAGCCTTGGACGAAATATACAAGATGCTACTTCATAAATGTCGTCCCGAGGCTATTCTAGGTGCTCGTCACCTTATTAGTGGGCCAGGCCCATGTAATTTCGAAATACTTAAGTATAGGCTGTTTTAGAGTCCGTATGTGTGGGAAACAAGAGTTAGGGTTGATTTGGACCCCTCCACCAAGGGCCACGAAATTCCCCCTCTTCCTCCATATATACAGCCCTTAGGGCACCGTTTAGACCTTGGGTTTTGTTTAGATTAAAAGTTCGCCATAGCTGCAACTTGGCGTGCCGTTTGTGTTCAACGACCGGACAAAGCGTCCACGAGAACCCCACCTTGATCAATAAAGCTTTCATCTTATATTCGCAATATCCAGATTGCAATCTCAGTTTCTTGCTTGTTCTTCGTTTGCTCGCGGAAGCAGACCCTCGTGGTGAGGTTGATCGTGCTCGGCGTGGTTAATAACCTCTCGGAGTTGGTTTAGCGATTGCTAAAGTAGCGCGTCCTCGCTACGTTAAGTAGTCGGATCGTCAAAGTCGACTTCCTCCAAAGCGAAAACCAACATCTCATCGAAAGACGGGACACCTTTGCCTCTATCATCTTGTTCGGACTTTAGAGACATGGCAACATTATTTATGGCCCAAAGAATTTGTTATACATTCTGATCATGAATCTTTGAAACATATTAAAAGTCAAGCTAAACTGAATCGTAGACATGCTAAATGGGTTGAATTCATTGAGACTTTCCTTATGTCATTAAACACAAGAAGGGTAAAGAAAATGTTATTCTTGATGCTTTGTCTCGTCGCTATACTATGCTTTCACAACTTGACTTCAAAATATTTGGTTTGGAGACCATCAAAGATCAATATGTGCATGATGCTGATTTTAAAGATGTAATGCAGAATTGTAAAGAAGGAAGAACATGGAACAAGTTCGTTATTAATAATGGTTTTGTGTTCGTGCTAACAAGCTATGCATTCCTGCTAGCTCTGTTAAATCTTTTGTTGTTGCAGGAGGCGATGGAGGAGGATTAATGGGACACTTTGGCGTCAAGAAGGCGGAGGATATACTTGCTACACATTTCTTTTGGCCAAAGATGAGGCGGGATGTTGAGCGTTTTGTTGCTCGCTGCACTACATGTCAAAAAGCTAAGTCACGACTCAATCCTCATGGTTTATATATGCCTTTGCTGTGCCTAGTGTTCCTTGGGAGGATATATCTATGGACTTTGTTTTAGGTTTACCTCGAACAAAGAAGGGAGGATAACATATTTGTTGTCGTGGATAGATTCTCGAAAATGGCACACTTTATACCATGTCATAAAAGCGATGATCTTTGTTAATGTTGCTGATTTGTTCTTTAGGTGAAATTATTAAACTTGCATGGTGTGCCAAATACTATTGTTTCAGATCGTGATACTAAATTTCTTAGCCACTTTTGGAGATGTTTATGGGCTAAGTTGGGGACTAAACTACTTTTTAGTACTACTTGTCACCCCAAACTGATGGACAAACTGAAGTAGTCAATAGAACATTGTCTACTATGCTTAGGGCTGTTTTGAAGAATAATAAGAAAATGTGGGAAGAATGCTTGCCTCATATTGAATTTGCTTATAATCGTTCATTGCATTCTACTACTAAGATGTGCCCTTTTGAAATTGTGTATGGCTTCCTACCTCGTGCACCTATTGATTTGTTGCCTCTTCCATCTTGGAGAAGGTTAATTTTGATGCTAAAGAACGTGCTGAATTGATTTTAAAAATGCATGAGTTAACTAAGGAAAACATTGAGCGTATGAATGCTAAATATAAACTTCTTGGAGATAAGGGTAGAAAACATGTTGTCTTTGCACTGGAGATCTTGTTTGGTTACATTTGCGTGAGGATAGGTTTCCTAATTTGCATAAATCTAAGCTAATACCACGTGTTGATGGTCCATTTAAGGTGTTAGAGAAAATAAATGATAATGCATATAAACTTGAGTTGCTGCAGATTTTGGGGTTAGTCCCACTTTTAATATTGCAGATTTGAAGCCTTATTTGGGTGAGGAATATGAGCTTCAAATCGAGGGCGACTTCATTTCAAGAAGGGGAGGATGATGAGGACATCAATACCATTGTTACACCCACAGCCCCTCTTGCTACATATCTTGGACCAATTACTAGAGCTTCATGCACGCCAATTAAATTATCGGTACTTTCGTTTCTTGGTAATGATTCTAATGTTCATGAGAATATGATGCTGCCTAAATTGGATACATTTGTTTTGCTTACAAATGAAGGCCCTAGCTTGGAGAAGGATGGACATTGGAGCAAGAACAAGCATGGAGATAATGCCATGCTTAAGGGAACAAACGGAGTTACAAGTGATGATTTCAGGACTTTGAAGCCACCATAATGGGTGCATGAAGCCTTGGACGAAATATACAAGATGCTACTTCATAAATGTCGTCCCGAGGCTATTCTAGGTGCTAAATCGTCACCTTATTAGTGGGCCAGGCCCATGTAATTTCGAAATACTTAAGTATAGGCTGTTTTTAGAGTCCGTATGTGTGGGGAAACAAGAGTTAGGGTTGATTTGGACCCCTCCACCAAGGGCCACGAAATTCCCCCTCTTCCTCCATATATACAGCCCTTAGGGCACCGTTTAGACCTTGGGTTTTGTTTAGATTAAAAGTTCGCCATAGCTGCAACTTGCGTGCCGTTTGTGTTCAACGACCGGACAAAGCGTCACAGAACCCCACCTTGATCAATAAAGCTTTCATCTTATATTAGCAATATCCAGATTGCAATCTCAGTTTCTTGCTTGTTCTTCGTTTGCTCGCAGGAAACATGCCCTCGTGGTCAGGTTGATCGTGCTCCGGCGTGGTCAATAACCCTCGGAAGTTGGTTTAGCGATTGCTAAGGCGCGACGTCTCGCACGTTCGTAGTCGGATCGTCAAGGTCGACTCCCACAGAAACAATAGCCACCATCTCATCGAAACATCGGGACACCTTTGCCTCTATCAGTTCCTCTCTTGGATTTCTTATCGAAGGGCTTCCTCTTGATTGCGCCGTTCGCGATTTCGGTTGGCGACGGCTCTACTTGATTCTTGAAGGGCACGTTGCGCCTCAAGAGCTTGCGCTTCACGTTGTTGTTGTTGAAGAAGTTGAGCACAGGCGTCTTGTTAAATCTTGGTGACGGCGTGCTCTTTCTTCCTCTTGTTGGCGGCGAAGCGTTGCCGTTCTTGAGCTTGAGCAAAAGCCTCTTGGTTTGATTGAGGGCGAGGAACTTGATCATCAACTTGCTCTTGTGAATGCTTGTCATGTAGCGGGTTGCGAGATGCATGGCGGTCTTGACGAGCTGCCGCACGACGAAGAGTGTTAGTAGGTGTACTTGAGTCGTAGAAGGTGTCGTCGGATGTCGACTCGGCGGCTCCGTCTTGATGATGAAGAAGTGGAATGATGCGGGTTCTCATTAGCGCGGATCTCGTCCATTCTTGCATCGTTCTCTTGCTTGTGAGCCTCGAACTTGTTGTCGAAGTAGTCTCTTATCGTTGCTCGGAGAGTCGTAAAGTCGGTGGCGAGGTTGTCGATCACGATCGCTCATTGCTTGTTGTTCTTGGTGCAGCGCTTCGTTGTGCACGAAGAGGTGGCTCTTGGTGACATATGAAGTCATGTC
>JAHIAM010005529.1:0-76946 GCA_021605205.1 Aegilops longissima | reverse complement strand
ACACTCACAATTTTGGCCATTCTGGACCGTTTAGTGCACTATTACTCATCGTTTTGGGGTCCTAGGCGATTTCCATGATTAACGATCCCAAGGTGCGTTTACGTGTCGGGCATCAACACTCCCGATTTTGGCGATTCGACCTGTTTAGCGGACTATTACTCACCGTTTTGCGGGCTGAAGCGATTTCATAGTTGTTAAACCCCAAAGGTGCGGTTATGTGTCGGTCATCAACACTTTCGCAGTTTTGGCGATTTTGGCCCGTTTAGTGGACTATTACTCACTATTTTGGGGTCGAAGTGATTTCCGGATTAACGAACCACAGGATGCGTTTACGTGTTGGTCATCAACACTCGTGGTTTTGTTGATTCTGGTCCGTTTAGTGCACTATTACTTACCGTTTTGGGTCGAGTGATTTCCACGATTGGCGAACACGAGTGCGTTTACGTGTCGGTCATCAACACTCACAATTTTGGCGATTCTGGTCCGTTTCATGCACTATTACTCACTGTTTTGGGGTCCTAGGCGATTTCCACGATTAACGACCCTAGGGTGCGTTTAAGTGTCGGTCATCAAAACTTCGCGATTTTGGCGATTCTGCCCGTTCATGGACTATTACTCATTGTTTTGGGGTCGGGCGATTTCCACGATTGGCGTTCCCGAGATGCGTTTACGTGTTGTTCAGCGATAATCCTAGTTTTGTTCGATTCTGGGCTCTTCCATGGACTATTACTCACCGTTTTGGGGTCGAGCTCTTTCCACGATTGGCGATTCCGGGATGCGTTCATGTGTCCGTCTTCACACTTCGCAATTTTGGCAGTTTTGGCCCGTTTCGTGGACTATTACTCACCGTTTTGGCGTCGAACCGATTTCCATGGTTGATGAACCCCAAAGTGCGCTTCTGCGTCGGTCATCAACAATCGCGGTTTAGGCGGATTTTGGCCCGTTCTTGGACTATTACTCGGTTTTGGTGTCCGGGTGACTTTTCATGATTGGCGAACACGGGAGTGCGTTTACGTGTCGGTCATCAACACTCACAATTTTGGCCAATTCTGGACCGTTTCATGCACTATTACTCATCGTTTTGGGGTCCTAGGCGATTTCCATGATTAACGATCCCTAAGTGCGTTTACGTGTCGGGCATCAACACTCCGGTTTTGGCGATTCGACCTGTTCGCGGACTATTACTCACCGTTTTGCGGGCCTAAAGCGATTTCCATAGTTGTTAAACCCCAAAGGTGCGGTTATGTGTCGGTCATCAACACTTTCGCGATTTTGGCGATTTTGGCCCGTTCGTGGACTATTACTCACTATTTTGGGGTCGAAGTGATTTCCGGATTAACGAACCACAGGATGCGTTTACGTGTTGGTCATCAACACTTTCGTGGTTTTGTTGATTCTGGTCCGTTTAGTGCACTATTACTTACCGTTTTGGGTCGAGTGATTTCCACGATTGGCGAACACGAGTGCGTTTACGTGTCGGTCATCAACACTCACAATTTTGGCGATTCTGGTCCGTTTCATGCACTATTACTCACTGTTTTGGGGTCCTAGGCGATTTCCACGATTAACGATCCCTAGGGTGCGTTTACGTGTCGGTCATCAACACTCCCGGTTTGGCGATTACGACCTGTTTCGTGGACTATTACTCACGTTTTGCGGGCTGGCGATTTCCATAGTTGTTAAACCCCAAGGTGCGGTTATGTGTCGGTCATCAACTTTTCGCAGTTTTGGCGATTCTGGCCGGACTATTACTCACTATTTTGGGGTCGAAGTGATTTCCATGATTAACGAACCACAGGGTGCGTTTACATGTTGGTCATCAACAATAAACTTCTGCGTCGGTCATCAACAATCGCGGTTTTGGCGGATTTTGGCCCGTTCTTGGACTATTACTCAGTTTTGGTGTCCGGGTGACTTTTCATGATTGGCGAACACGAATGCGTTTACGTGTCGGTCATCAACACTCACAATTTTGGCCAATTCTGGACCGTTTCGTGCACTATTACTCATCGTTTTGGGGTCCTAGGCGATTTCCATGATTAACGATCCCAAGGGTGCGTTTACGTGTCGGGCATCAACACTCCCGGTTTGGCGATTCGACCTGTTTAGCGGACTATTACTCACCGTTTTGCGGGCTGAAGCGATTTGCATAGTTGTTAAACCCCAAGGTGCGGTTATGTGTCGGTCATCAACACTTTCGCGATTTTGGCGATTTTGGCCCGTTTAGTGGACTATTACTCACTATTTTGGGGTCGAAGTGATTTCCGGATTAACGAACCACAGGATGCGTTTACGTGTTGGTCATCAACACTTTCGTGGTTTTGTTGATTCTGGTCCGTTTGGTGCACTATTACTTACCGTTTTGGGTCAGAGTGATTTCCACGATTGGCGAACACGAGAGTGCGTTTACGTGTCGGTCATCAACACTCACAATTTTGGCGATTCTGGTCCGTTTCATGCACTATTACTCACTGTTTTGGGGTCCTAGGCGATTTCCACGATTAACGACCCTAAGGTGCGTTAAGTGTCGGTCATCAAAACTTCGCAGTTTTGGCGATTCTGCCCGTTCATGGACTATTACTCATTGTTTTGGGGTCCGGGCGATTTCCACGATTGGCGTTCCCGAGATGCGTTTACGTGTTGTTCAGCGATAATCCTAGTTTTGTTCGATTCTGGGCTCTTCCATGGACTATTACTCACCGTTTTGGGGTCGAGCTCTTTCCACGATTGGCGATTCCGGGATGCGTTCATGTGTCCGTCTTCACTTTTCATAATTTTGGCAGTTTTGGCCCGTTTCGTGGACTATTACTCACCGTTTTGGGTCGAACCGATTTCCATGGTTGATGAACCCCAAGGTGCGCTTCGCGTCGGTCATCAACAATCGCGATTTAGGCGGATTTTGGCCCGTTCTTGGACTATTACTCAGTTTTGGTGTCCGGGTGACTTCTCATGATTGGCGAACACGGAGTGCGTTTACGTGTCGGTCATCAACACTCACAATTTGGCCATTCTGGACCGTTTACGTGCACTATTACTCATCGTTTTGGGGTCCTAGGCGATTTCCATGATTAACGATCCCTAGGGTGCGTTTACGTGTCGGGCATCAACGCTCCCGATTTGGCGATTCGACCTGTTCGCGGACTATTACTCACCGTTTTGCGGGCTGAAGCGATTTCCATAGTTGTTAAACCCCAAGGTGCGGTTATGTGTCGGTCATCAACTTTTCGCGATTTGGCGATTTTGGCCCGTTCGTGGACTATTACTCACTATTTTGGGGTCGAAGTGATTTCCACGATTAACGAACCACAGGATGCGTTCGTGTTGTTCATCAACACTCGTGGTTTTGTTGATTCTGGTCCGTTTAGTGCACTATTACTTACCGTTTTGGGTCGAGTGATTTCCACGATTGGCGAACACCGGTGCGTTTACGTGTCGGTCATCAACACTCACAATTTTGGCGATTCTGGTCCGTTTCATGCACTATTACTCACTATTTTGGGGTCCTAGGCGATTTCCACGATTAACGATCCCTAGGGTGCGTTTACGTGTCGGTCATCAAAACTTGTAGTTTTGGCCGATTCTGCCCGTTCATGGACTATTACTCATTGTTTTGCGGTCTGGGCGATTTCCACGATTGGCGTTCCCGGGATGCGTTTACGTGTTGTTCAGCGATAATCCTAGTTTTGTTCGATTCTGGGCTCTTCCATGGACTATGACTCACCGTTTTGGGTCCCGAGCTCTTTCCACGATTGGCGATTCCGGGATGCGTTCATGTGTCCGTCGTCAACACTTCGCAATTTTGGCAGTTTTGGCCCGTTTAGTGGACTATTACTCACCGTTTTGGCGTCGAACCGATTTCCATGGTTGATGAACCCAAAGGTGCGCTTCTGCGTCGGTCATCAACAATCGCGGTTTAGGCGGATTTTGGCCCGTTCTTGGACTATTACTCAGTTTTGGTGTCCGGGTGACTTTTCATGATTGGCGAACACGGGTGCGTTTACGTGTCGGTCATCAACACTCACAATTTTGGCCAATTCTGGACCGTTTCATGCACTATTACTCATCGTTTTGGGGTCCTAGGCGATTTCCATGATTAACGATCCCTAGGGTGCGTTCGTGTCGGGCATCAACACTCCCAGTTTGGCGATTCGACCTGTTCGCGGACTATTACTCACCGTTTTGCGGGCCTAAGCGATTTCCATAGTTGTTAAACCCCAAGGTGCGGTTATGTGTCGGTCATCAACACTTTCGCGATTTTGGCGATTTTGGCCCGTTCGTGGACTATTACTCACTATTTTGGGGTCGAAGTGATTTCCAGGATTAGCGAACCACGGGATGCGTTTACGTGTTGGTCATCAACACTTTCGTGGTTTTGTTGATTCTGGTCCATTTATGCACTATTACTTACCGTTTTGGGTCGAGTGATTTCCACGATTGGCGAACACCGAAGTGCGTTTACGTGTCGGTCATCACCGTGCACTATTACTCAACGTTTTGGGTTCGAGAGCTATTTCGAGGATTGACAATCCCTTGGGAGTGCGTTTACATGTCGGTCATCAACACTCACAATTTTGGCGATTCTGGTCCGTTTCTGCACTATTACTCAGCGTTTTGGGTTCGAGCTATTTCCGGATTGACAATCCCTTGGAGTGCGTTCGTGTCCGTCGTCAACACCACAGTTTTGGCTAATTCTGACCCGTTTAGCGGACTATTACTCACCGTTTTGCGGACTGAAGCGATTTCCATAGTTGTTAAACCCCAAGGTGCGGTTATGTGTCGGTCATCAACACTTCATGATTTTGGCTGATTTTGGCCCGTTTAGTGGACTATTACTCACTATTTTGGGGTCGAAGTGATTTCCACGATTAACGAACCACAGGATGCGTTTACGTGTTGGTCATCAACACTCATGGTTTTGTTGATTCTGGTCCGTTTAGTGCACTATTACTTACCGTTTTGGGTCGAGTGATTTCCACGATTGGCGAACACGAGGGTGCGTTTACGTGTCGGTCATCAACACTCACAATTTTGGCGATTCTGGTCCGTTTCATGCACTATTACTCACTGTTTTGGGGTCCTAGAGCAATTTCCACGATTAACGATCCCTAAGGTGCGTTTACGTGTCGGTCATCGACACTCACAATTTTGGCCAATTCTGGACCGTTTGTGCACTATTACTCATTGTTTTGCGGTCTGGGCGATTTCCACGATTAACGATCCCTAGGTGCGTTTACGTGTCGAGCATCAACACTCCCGATTTTGGCGATTCGACCTGTTTATGGACTATTACTCACCGTTTTGCGGGCTGGCGATTTCCATAGTTGTTAAACCCCAAAGGTGCGTTTACGTGTCGGTCATCAACACTTTCGCGATTTTGGCGATTCTGCCCGTTCATGGACTATTACTCATTGTTTTGGGGTCCGGGCGGTTTCCACGATTAGCGTTCCCGGTATGCGTTTACGTGTTGTTCAGCGATAATCCTAGTTTTGTTCGATTCTGGCTCTTCCATGGACTATTACTCACCGTTTTGGGGTCGAGCTCTTTCCACGATTGGCGATTCCGGGATGCGTTCATGTGTCCGTCCTCAACACTTTTCGCAATTTTGGCGTTTTGGCCCGTTTAGTGGACTATTACTCACCGTGTTGGCGTCGAACCGATTTCCATGGTTGATGAACCCCAAAGTGCGCTTCGCGTCGGTCATCAACAATCGCGGTTTAGGCGGATTTTGGCCCGTTCTTGGACTATTACTCAGTTTTGGGGTCGGGTGACTTTTCATGATTGGCGAACACGGGGTGCGTTTACGTGTCGGTCATCAACACTCACAATTTTGGCCAATTATGGACCGTTTCGTGCACTATTACTCATCGTTTTGGGGTCCTAGGCGATTTCCATGATTAACGATCCCTAGGGTGCGTTTACGTGTCGAACATCAACACTCCCGGTTTGGCGATTCGACCTGTTTAGTGGACTATTACTCACTGTTTTGCGGGCTGAAGCGATTTCCATAGTTGTTAAACCTCAAGGTGCGGTTATGTGTCGGTCATCAACACTTTCGCGATTTTGGCGATTCGGCGGACTATTACTCACTATTTTGGGGTCGGTGATTTCCGATTAACGAACCACAGGGTGCGTTTACATGTTGGTCATCAACAATCGCTGTTTTGGCGATTATGCCCGTTTCATGGACTATTACTCATTGTTTTGGGGTCGGGCGATTTCCACGATTGGCGTTCCCCGGCATGCGTTTACGTGTCGTTCAACGACAATCCTAGTTTTATTCGATTCTGGGCTCTTTCGTGGACTATTACTCACCGTTTTGGGGTCCCGAGCTATTTCCACGATTGGCGATTCCCGAGTGCGTTTATGTGTCCGTCATCAACTTTTCGCAATTTTGGCGATTTTGGCCCGTTTCATGGACTATTACTCACCGTTTTGGGGTCCCGAACGATTCCCATGGTTGATGAACCCCAAGTGCGCTTCGCGTCGGTCATCAACAATCGCGGTTTAGGCGGATTTTGGCCCGTTCTTGGACTATTACTCAGTTTTGGGGTCCCGGTGATTTTCATGATTAACGAACACGAGTGCGTTTACATGTCGGTCATCAACACTCACAATTTTGGCGATTCTGGTCCGTTTCATGCACTATTACTCAGCGTTTTGGGTTCGAGAGCTATTTCCAGGATTGACAATCCCTTGGAGTGCGTTTACGTGTCCGTCGTCAACACTCACAGTTTTGGCTAATTCTGACCCGTTTCGCGGACTATTACTCACCGTTTTGCGGACCTGAAGCGATTTCCATAGTTGTTAAACCCCAAGGTGCGGTTATGTGTCAGTCATCAACACTTTCGCAGATTTTGGCTGATTTTGGCCCGTTTAGTGGACTATTACTCACTATTTTGGGGTCGAAGTGATTTCCACGATTAACGAACCACGGGATGCGCTTACGTGTTGGTCATCAACACTTCGTGGTTTTGTTGATTCTGGTCCGTTTAGTGCACTATTACTTACCGTTTTGGGTCAGAGTGATTTCCACGATTGGCGAACACCGAGGTGCGTTTACGTGTCGATCATCAACACTCACAATTTTGGCCTATTCTGGTCCGTTTCATGCACTATTACTCACTGTTTTGGGGTCCTAGGCGATTTCCACGATTAACGATCCCTAGGGTGCGTTTACGTGTCGGTCATCAACACTCACAATTTTGGCCAATTCTGGACCGTTTACGTGCACTATTACTCATCGTTTTGGGGTCCTAGGCGATTTCCATGATTAACGATCCCTAGGGTGCGTTTACGTGTCGGGCATCAACACTCCCAATTTTGGCGATTCGACCTGTTTAGTGGACTATTACTCACCGTTTTGCGGGCTGAGCGTGGACCCAAAACTGCGGTGTTGATGACCGACAAATAATCACCGGACCGATATAACCGCACCTTGGGGTCGAAGTGATTATTTAGCGTGGACCCAAAACTGCAGTGTTGATGACCGACAAATAATCACCGGACGAATATAACGCACCTTGGGGTCGAAGTGATTATTGTCGGTCATCAACACTTTCGCGGTTTTTGGGTCCACGCTTGAACCCATAAAGCGGTGAGTAATAGTCCATGAAACAGGTCAGAATCGGCCAAAAGCTGGGAGTGTTGATGCCGACTGCGTAAATGCACCCTAGGGATCGTTAATCATGGAAATCGCTCTAGGACCCCAAAGCGATGAGTAATAGTGCGCAAGCGGTCAAATTGGCCAAAATTGTGAGTGTTGATGACCGACACGTAAGCGCACCCGGTGTTGTCAATCATGAAAAGTCACTCCGGGACCCCATAAGCTGAGTAATAGTACAAAAGCGGGCCAAAATCCGCCCAAACTGCGATTGTTGATGACCGGCGTAAAGCGCACCTTGGGGTTCATCAACCATGGAAATCGGTTGGGGCGCCCAAAGCGGTGAGTAATAGTCCGCAAGCAGGCCAAAACTGCCAAAATTGCGAGTGTTGACGGCGGACACATGAGCGCATCCGGGAATGCGTCAATCGTGGAAAGAGCTCACGGGACCCAAAAGCGGTGAGTAATAGTTCATGGAAGAGCCAGAATCGAACAAAACTAGGATTATCGTTGAACAACACGTAAGCGCATCCGGGGAGCGTCAATCGTGGAAATCGCTCGGGAGCCCAAAACAATGAGTAATAGTCCATGAAGCGGATCATAATCGGCCAAAACTGCGAGTGTTGATGACCGACCGTAAATGCACCCTAGGGATGGTTAATCGAAATCGCACTAGGACCCCAAAACGGTAAGTAATAGTGCATGAAGCGGACCAGAATCGACCAAAATTGTGAGTGTTGATGACCGACCGTAACGCACCCGGTGTTGTTAATCAATCGTGGAAATCACTCTCGGACCCAAAAGCGGTAAGTAATAGTGCGCGAAGCGGACCAGAATCAACAAAAACCACAGTGTTGATGACCAACACGTAAGCGCATCGAGGGTTAGTTAATCGTGGAAATCACCGGACCCCAAAATAGTGAGTAATAGTCCGAAAGCGGGAAATCGGCCAAAATTGCAGTGTTGATGACCGACACATAACCGCACCGGGGTTTAACAACTATGGAAATCGCTGAGTAATAGGCCCCAAAGCGTTGAGTAATAGTGCAAGCGGACCAGAATCGGCCAAAACTGTGAGTGTTGATGACCGACACGTAAGCGCACCCGGTGTTCGTCAATCATGAAAAATCACTCCGGGACCCCAAAACTGAGTAATAGTCAAGAAAGCGGCCCAAAATCCGCCCAAACTGCGATTGTTGATGACCGGCCGTAAGCGCACCTTGGGGTTCATCAACCATGGAAATCGGTTCGGGACCCCAAAGCGGTGAGTAATAGTCCATGAAACAGGCCAAAATCTGCCAAAATTGGGAGTGTTGACGGCGGACACATAAGCGCATCCGGGAATCGTCAATCGTGGAAATAGCTCTGGGACCCCAAAGCGGTGAGTAATAGTCCATGAAAGAGCCTAGAATCGAACAAAAATAGGATTGTCGTTGAGCGACCGTAAACACATCGAGGAGGCGTCAATCGTGGAAATCGCTCCGGGACCCCAAAACAATGAGTAATAGTCCATGAAGCGGGGCATAATCGGCCAAAACTGCGAGTGTTGATGACCGACCGTAAGCGCGCCCTAGGGATCGTTAATCGTGGAATTCGCTCTAGGACCCCAAAACAGTAAGTAATAGTGCATGATAAGGACCAGAATCGGCCAAAATTGTGAGTGTTGATGACCGACACGTAAGCGCACCGGTGTTAAATCAATCGTGGAAATCACTCTCGGACCCAAAAGCGGTAAGTAATAGTGCGCAAGCGGACCAGAATCAACAAAAACCACAGTGTTGATGACCAACACGTAAGCGCATCCCGGGTTCGTTAATCGTGGAAATCGCCGGACCCCAAAATAGTGAGTAATAGTCGGGGCAGAATCGGCCAAAACTGCGAGTGTTGATGACCGACACATAACCGCACCTTGGGGTTTAACAACTATGGAAATCGCTTGAGGCCCATAAAGCGGTGAATAATAGTCCACGAAACAGGTCGAAATCGGACAAAACTGGGAGTGTTGATGCCCGACACGTAAGCGCACCCTAGGGATCGTTAATCATGGAAATCGCTCTAGGACCCCAAAGCGATGAGTAATAGTGCATGAAGCGGTCCAGAATTGGCCAAAATTGTGAGTGTTGATGACCGACACGTAGCGCACCCGGTGTTAAATCAATCGTGGAAATCACTATCGGACCCAAAAGCGGTAAGTAATAGTGCAAGCGGACCAGAATCAACAAAAACCACGAGTGTTGATGACCAACACGTAAGCGCATCCGAGGTTCGTTAATCGTGGAAATCGCCGGACCCCAAAATAGTGAGTAATAGTCCGCAAGCGGGCCAAAATCGGCCAAAACTGCGAGTGTTGATGACCGACACATAACCGCACCTTGGCGTTTAACAACTATGGAAATCGCTTCAGGCCCATAAAGCGGTGAGTAATAGTCCACGAAACAGGTCAGAATCGGCCAAAAGCGGGAGTGTTCATGCCCGACACGTAAGCGCACCCTAGGGATCGTTAATCATGGAAATCGCTCTAGGACCCCAAAGCGATGAGTAATAGTGCGCAAGCGGTCCAGAATTGGCCAAAATTGTGAGTGTTGATGACCGACAAACGCACCCGGTGTTCGTCAATCATGAAAAGTCACTCCGGAACCCCAAAAGTGAGTAATAGTCAAAAGCGGGCCAAAATCCGCCCAAACTGCGATTGTTGATGACCGGCAGCGTAAAGCGCACCTTGGGTTCATCAACCATGGAAATCGGTTCGGGGCGCCAAAGCGGTGAGTAATAGTCCGCAAGCAGGCCAAAACTGCCAAAATTGCGAGTGTTGACAGCGGACACATGAGCGCATCCGGGAATCGTCAATCGTTGAAAGAGCTCGGGACCCAAAAGCGGTGAGTAATAGTTCATGGAAGAGCCCAGAATCGAACAAAACTAGGATTATCGTTGAACAACACGTAAGCGCATCCGGAGGCGTCAATCGTGGAAATCGCTCCGGGAGCCCAAAACAATGAGTAATAGTCCATGAAACGGATCATAATCGGCCAAAACTGCGAGTGTTGATGACCGACACATAACCGCACCTTGGCGTTTAACAACTATGGAAATCGCTTCAGGCCCGCAAAACGGTTAGTAATCGTCCACGAAACAGGTCAGAATCGGCCAAAACTGGGAGTGTTCATGCCCGACACGTAAACGCACCCTAGGGATCGTTAATCATGGAAATCGCTCTAGGACCCCAAAACGATGAGTAATAGTGCAAAGCGGTCCAGAATTGGCCAAAATTGTGAGTGTTGATGACCGACCGTAAGCGCACCCGGTGTTAAATCAATCATGAAAAGTCACTCCGGGACCCCAAAACGAGTAATAGTCAAAAGCGGGCCAAAATCCGCCCAAACTGCGATTGTTGATGACCGTGCGTAAGCGCACCTTGGGTTCATCAACCATGGAAATCGGTTCGGGACGCCAAAACGGTGAGTAATAGTCCACGAAACGGGCCAAAACTGCCAAAATTGCGAGTGTTGACGACGGACACATGAACGCATCCCGGGAATCGTCAATCGTTGAAAGAGCTCTGGGACCCAAAAACGGTGAGTAATAGTTCATGGAAGAGCCCAGAATCGAACAAAACTAGGATTATCGTTGAACAACACGTAAACGCATCCCGGGGAACGTCAATCATGGAAATCGCTCCGGGAGCCCAAAACAATGAGTAATAGTCCATGAAACGGATCATAATCGGCCAAAACTGCGAGTGTTGATGACCGACACGTAAACGCATCCTAGGGATCGTTAATCGAGGAAATCGCTCTAGGGCCCCAAAAACAGTAAGTAATAGTGCATGAACGGACCAGAATCGACCAAAATTGTGAGTGTTGATGACCGACTATGGCAAATCGCTTCACTCTCGGACCCAAAAGCGTTGAGTAATAGTGCAAAGCGGACGAATCAATCCACGGTGTTGATGACCAAAACGTAAACGCATCCCAGTGTTGATGAAATCGACCCCAAAATAGTGAGTAATAGTCGCGCACCCGGTGTTGATGACCAATCATGAAAACTATCAAATCGCGGGACCCCAAAACTTGAGTAATAGTGCAAAAGCCAGAATCGCCCGAAAATCCGCACCCGGTGTCCGTCAATCATGAAAAATCACTCCGGGACCCCAAAACTGAGTAATAGTCCAAAAGATGCCCAAACTGCGATTGTTGATGACCGAAAGCGCACCTTGGGGTTCATCAACCATCGAAATCCGTTCGGGACCCCAAAACGGTGAGTAATAGTCCATGAAACAGGCCAAAATCTGCCAAAATTGCGAGTGTTGACGACGGACACATAAACGCATCCCGGGAATCGTCAATCGTGGAAATAGCTCTGGGACCCCAAAACGGTGAGTAATAGTCCATGAAAGAGCCCAGAATCGAACAAAAATAGGATTGTCGTTCAACGACACGTAAACACATCCCAGGGAACGTCAATCGTGGAAATCGCTCCGGGACCCCAAAACAATGAGTAATAGTCCATGAAATGGGGCATAATCGGCCAAAACTGCGAGTGTTGATGACCGACACGTAAACGCACCCTAGGGATCGTTAATCGTGGAAATCGCTCTAGGACCCCAAAACAGTAAGTAATAGTGCATGAAACGGACCAGAATCGGCCAAAATTGTGAGTGTTGATGACCGACACGTAAACGCACCCGGTGTTAAGTCAATCGTGGAAATCACTCTCGGACCCAAAAGCGGTAAGTAATAGTGCGCAAGCGGACCAGAATCAACAAAACCACGAGTGTTGATGACCAACACGTAAACGCATCCAGGGTTAGTTAATCGTGGAAATCACCGGACCCCAAAATAGTGAGTAATAGTCCGGGCGAATCGGCCAAAACTGCAGTGTTGATGACCGACACACCTAAACAACTATGGAAATCGCTTCAGGCAAAGCGTTGAGTAATAGTGCTCGACCAAAACTGCGAGGTTGATTTAACAACTATGGAAATCGCTTCAGGCCATAAAACGGTGAGTAATAGTCCACGAAACAGGTCGAATCGGACAAAACTAGGAGTGTTGATGCCCGACACGTAAGCGCACCCTAGGGATCGTTAATCATGGAAATCGCTCTAGGACCCCAAAACAGTGAGTAATAGTGCACGAAAGCGGACCAGAATCGGCCAAAACTGTGAGTGTTGATGACCGACACGTTACCGCACCCGGTGTTCGTCAATCATGAAAAATCACTCCGGGACCCCAAAACTTAGTAGTAGTCAAAAAGCGGGCCAAAATCCGCCCAAACTGCGATTGTTGATGACCGGCGCGAAGCGCACCTTAGGGTTCATCAACCATGGAAATCGGTTCGGGACCCCAAAACGGTGAGTAATAGTCCATGAAACAGGTCAAAATCTGCCAAAATTGCGAGTGTTGACGATGGACACATAAACGCACCCCGGGAATCGTCAATCGTGGAAATAGCTCTGGGACCCCAAAACGGTGAGTAATAGTCCATGAAAGAGCCTAGAATCGAACAAAAATAGGATTGTCGTTGAACGACACGTAAACACATCCCAGGGAACGTCAATCGTGGAAATCGCTCCAGGACCCCAAAACAATGAGTAATAGTCCACGAAACGGGGCATAATCGGCCAAAACTGCGAGTGTTGATGACCGACACGTAAACGCACATTAGGGATCGTTAATCGTGGAAATCGCTCTAGGACCCCAAAACAGTGAGTATTAGTGCATGAAACGGACCAGAATCGGCAAAAATTGTGAGTGTTGATGACCGACACGTAAACGCACCCCGGTGTTCGTCAATCGTGGAAATCACTCTCGGACCCAAAAGCGGTAAGTAATAGTGCGCAAGCGGACCAGAATCAACAAAACCACGAGTGTTGATGACCAACACGTAAGCGCATCCGGGTTCGTTAATCGTGGAAATCACCGGACCCCAAAATAGTGAGTAATAGTGCAGGCGAGAATCGGCCAAAACTGCAGTGTTGATGACCGACACATAACCGCACCTTGGGGTTTAACAACTATGGAATCGCTTGAGGCCCATAAAGCGGTGAATAATAGTCCACGAAACAGGTCAGAATCGGACAAAACTGGGAGTGTTGATGCCCGACACGTAAACGCACCCTAGGGATCGTTAATCATGGAAATCGCTCTAGGACCCCAAAGCGATGAGTAATAGTGCAAGCGGTCCAGAATTGGCCAAAATTGTGAGTGTTGATGACCGACACGTAAACGCACACGGTGTTAAATCAATCATGAAAAGTCACTCCGGGACCCCAAAACTGAGTAATAGTCAAAAGCGGGCCAAAATCCGCCCAAACTACGATTGTTGATGACCGACGCGTAAGCGCACTTAGGGTTCATCAACCATGGAAATCGGTTCGGGCGCCAAAATGGTGAGTAATAGTCCACAAGCGGGCCAAAACTGCCAAAATTGCGAGTGTTGACGGCGGACACATGAGCGCATCCGGGAATCGCCAATCGTGGAAAGAGCTGCGGGACCCCAAAGCGGTGAGTAATAGTCCATGGAAGAGCCCAGAATCGAACAAAACTAGGATTATCGTTGAGCGACACGTAAGCGCATCCGAGGAGCGTCAATCGTGGAAATCGCTCCGGGACCCCAAAACAATGAGTAATAGTCCATGAAACGGGGCATAATCGGCCAAAACTGCAAGTGTTGATGACCGACACGTAAACGCACCCTAGGGATCGTTAATCGTGGAAATCGCTCTAGTACCCCAAAACAGTGAGTAATAGTGCATGAAACGGACCAGAATCGGCCAAAATTGTGAGTGTAGATGACCGACACGTAAACGCACCCCGGTGTTCGTCAATCGTGGAAATCACTCTCGGACCCAAAAACGGTAAGTAATAGTGCACGAAACAGACCAGAATCAACAAAAACCACGAGTGTTGATGACCAACACGTAAATGCATCCCAGGGTTCGTTAATCGTGGAAATCACTTGGGACCCCAATATAGTGAGTAATAGTCCACGAAACGGGCCAAAATCGGCCAAAACTGCGAGTGTTGATGACCGACACATAACCGCACCTTGGGGTTTAACAACTATGGAAATCGCTTCATGCCCATAAAGCGGTGAGTAATAGTCCATGAAAGCGGGTCAGAATTAGCCAAAACTGTGAGTGTTGACGACGGACACGTAACGCACCCAAGGGATTGTCAATCACGGAAATAGCTCTCGGAACCCAAAGCGTTGAGTAATAGTGCAAAGCGGACCAGAATCGGCCAAAACTGTGAGTGTTGATGACCGACACGTAAACGCACCCCCGGTGTTCGTCAATCGTGAAAAATCACTCCGGGGCCCCAAAACTGAGTAATAGTCAAAAGCGGGCCAAAATCCGCCCAAACCGTGATTGTTGATGACCGAGCGCGAGCGCACCTTAGGGTTCATCAACCATGGAAATCGGTTCGGGACCCCAAAACGATGAGTAATAGTCCATGAAACGGGCCAAAATTGCGAGTGTTGACGACGGACACATAAACGCACCCCGGGAATCCTCAATCGTGGAAATAGCTCTGGGACCCCAAAACGGTGAGTAATAGTCCATGAAAGAGCCTAGAATCAAACAAAAATAGGATTGTCGTTGAACGACACGTAAACACATCCCAGGGAACGTCAATCGTGGAAATCGCTCCGGGACCCCAAAACAATGAGTAATAGTCCATGAAACGGGGCATAATCGGCCAAAACTGCGATTGTTGATGACCAACATGTAAACGCATCCCAGGGTTCGTTAATCGTGGAAATCACTTCGGACCCCAAAATAGTGAGTAATAGTCCGGGCCAGAATCGGCCAAAACTGCGAGTGTTGATGACCGACACATAACCAAACCTTGGGGTTTAACAACTATGGAAATCGCTTCAGGCCCATAAAGCGGTGAGTAATAGTCCACGAAACAGGTCGAATCGGCCAAAAGCGGGAGTGTTGATGCCCGACACGTAAGCGCACCCTAGGGATCGTTAATCATGGAAATCGCTCTAGGACCCCAAAGCGATGAGTAATAGTGCAAAAACGGTCCAGAATTGGCCAAAATTGTGAGTGTTGATGACCGACACGTAAACACCCGGTGTTAAATCAATCATGAAAAGTTACTCCGGGACCCCAAAACGAGTAATAGTCAAAAAGCGGGCCAAAATCCGCCCAAACTGCGATTGTTGATGATCGACACATAACCGCACCTTGAGGTTTAACAACTATGGAAATCGCTTGAGGCCCCAAAGCGTTGAGTAATAGTGCACGAAAGCGGACCAGAATCGCCAAAACTGTGAGTGTTGATGACCGACACGTAAACGCACCCCGGTGTTAAATCAATCATGAAAAATCACTCCGGGACCCCAAAACTGAGTAATAGTCAAAAAACGGCCCAAATCCGCCCAAACTGCGATTGTTGATGACCGACGCGAAGCGCACCTTAGGGTTCATCAACCATGGAAATCCGTTCGGGACCCCAAAGCGGTGAGTAATAGTCCATGAAACAGGCCAAAATCTGCCAAAATTGCGAGTGTTGACGCGGACACATAAGCGCATCCGGGAATCGTCAATCGTGGAAATAGCTCAGGGACCCCAAAGCGGTGAGTAATAGTCCATGAAAGAGCCAGAATCGAACAAAAATAGGATTGTCGTTCAACGACACGTAAACACATCGGGAACGTCAATCGTGGAAATCGCTCCGGGACCCCAAAACAATGAGTAATAGTCCATGAAATGGGGCATAATCGGCCAAAACTGCGAGTGTTGATGACCGACACGTAAGCGCACCCTAGGGATCGTTAATCGTGGAAATCGCTCTAGGACCCCAAAACAGTAAGTAATAGTGCATGAAGCGGACCAGAATCGGCCAAAATTGTGAGTGTTGATGACCGACACGTAAACGCACCCGGTGTTAAATCAATCGTGGAAATCACTCTCGGACCCAAAAGCGGTAAGTAATAGTGCACAAGCGGACCAGAATCAACAAAACCACGAGTGTTGATGACCAACACGTAAACGCATCCCAGGGTTAGTTAATCGTGGAAATCACCGGACCCCAAAATAGTGAGTAATAGTCCGGGCGAGAATCGGCCAAAACTGCGAGTGTTGATGACCGACACATAACCGCACCTTGGGGTTTAACAACTATGGAAATCGCTTGAGGCCCGCAAAACGGTGAGTAATAGTCCACGAAACAGGTCGAGAATCGGACAAAACTAGGAGTGTTGATGCCCGACACGTAAGCGCACCCTAGGGATCGTTAATCATGGAAATCGCTCTAGGACCCCAAAGCGGTGAGTAATAGTGCACGAAGCGGACCAGAATCGGCCAAAACTGTGAGTGTTGATGACCGACACGTAACCGCACCCGGTGTTAATCAATCATGAAAAATCACTCCGGGACCCCAAAACTTAGTAATAGTCAAAAGCGGGCCAAAATCCGCCCAAACTGCGATTGTTGATGACCGGCGCGAAGCGCACCTTGGGGTTCATCAACCATGGAAATCGGTTCGGGACCCCAAAGCGGTGAGTAATAGTCCATGAAACAGGTCAAAATCTGCCAAAATTGCGAGTGTTGACGATGGACACATAAATGCACCAGGAATCGTCAATCGTGGAAATAGCTCGGGACCCCAAAGCGGTGAGTAATAGTCCATGAAAGAGCCTAGAATCGAACAAAAATAGGATTGTCGTTGAGCGACACGTAAACACATCGAGGAGCGTCAATCGTGGAAATCGCTCCGGGACCCCAAAACAATGAGTAATAGTCCACGAAGCGGGCATAATCGGCCAAAACTGCGAGTGTTGATGACCGACACGTAAGCGCACATTAGGGATGCGTTAATCGTGGAAATCGCTCTAGGACCCCAAACAGTGAGTATTAGTGCATGAAACGGACCAGAATCGGCAAAATTGTGAGTGTTGATGACCGACACGTAAACGCACCCGGTGTTAAATCAATCGTGTAAATCACTCTCGGACCCAAAAGCGGTAAGTAATAGTGCACGCAAAGCGGACCAGAATCAACAAAACCACGAGTGTTGATGACCAACACGTAACGCATCGAGGTTCGTTAATCGTGGAAATCACCGGACCCCAAAATAGTGAGTAATAGTCGGCGAGAATCGGCCAAAACTGCGAGTGTTGATGACCGACACATAACCGCACCTTGGGGTTTAACAACTATGTCGCTTCAGCCCGCAAAGCGGTGAATAATAGTCCACGAAACAGGTCAATCGGACAAAACTGGGAGTGTTGATGCCCGACACGTAAACGCACCCTAGGGATCGTTAATCATGGAAATCGCTCTAGGACCCCAAAGCGATGAGTAATAGTGCAAAACGGTCCAGAATTGGCCAAAATTGTGAGTGTTGATGACCGACACGTAAACGCACACCGTGTTAAATCAATCATGAAAATCACTCCGGGACCCCAAAACTGAGTAATAGTCCAAAAACGGGCCAAAATCCGCCAAAACTGCGATTGTTGATGACCGACACGTAAAGCGCACCTTGGGTTCATCAACCATGGAAATCGGTTCGGGACGCCAAAGCGGTGAGTAATAGTCCACGAAATGGGCCAAAACTGCCAAAATTGCGAGTGTTGACGACGGACACATGAACGCATCCCGGGAATCGTCAATCGTGGAAAGAGCTCTGGGACCCCAAAACGGTGAGTAATAGTCCATGGAAGAGCCCAGAATCGAACAAAACTAGGATTATCGTTGAACAACACGTAAACGCATCCCGGGGAACGTCAATCGTGGAAATCGCTCCGGGACCCCAAAACAATGAGTAATAGTCCATGAAACGGGGCAGAATCGGCCAAAACTGCAAGTGTTGATGACCGACACGTAAACGCACCCTAGGGATCGTTAATCGTGGAAATCGCTCTAGGACCCCAAAACAGTGAGTAATAGTGCATGAAACGGACCAGAATCGGCCAAAATTGTGAGTGTTGATGACCGACACGTAAGCGCACCCGGTGTTAAATCAATCGTGGAAATCACTCTCGGACCCAAAAGCGGTAAGTAATAGTGCAAAAGCGGACCAGAATCAACAAAACCACGAGTGTTGATGACCAACACGTAAATGCATCCCAGGGTTAGTTAATCGTGGAAATCACTTGGGACCCCAAATAGTGAGTAATAGTCCACGAAACGGGCCAAAATCGGCCAAAACTGCGAGTGTTGATGACCGACACATAACCGCACCTTGGGGTTTAACAACTATGGAAATCGCTTCATGCCCCCAAAGCGGTGAGTAATAGTCCATGAAAGCGGGTCAGAATTAGCCAAAACTGTTAGTGTTGACGACGGACACGTAAACCCAAGGGATTGTCAATCCTGGAAATAGCTCTCGGAACCCAAAGCGTTGAGTAATAGTGCACGAGCGGACCAGAATCGCCAAAACTGTGAGTGTTGATGACCGACACGTGCGCACCCGGTGTTCGTCAATCGTGAAAAATCACTCCGGGCCCCAAAACTGAGTAATAGTCCAAAAGCGGGCCAAAATCCGCCCAAACCGTGATTGTTGATGACCCGCGCGCGCTGCTTGGGTTCATCAACCATGGAAATCGGTTCGGGACCCCAAAACGGTGAGTAATAGTCCATGAAACGGGCCAAAATTGCGAGTGTTGATGACGGACACATAAACGCACCCTGGGAATCGTCAATCGTGGAAATAGCTCTGGGACCCCAAAACGGTGAGTAATAGTCCATGAAAGAGCCCAGAATCGAACAAAACTAGGATTGTCGTTGAACGACACGTAAACGCATCCCGGGGAACGTCAATCGTGGAAATCGCTCCGGGACCCCAAAACAATGAGTAATAGTCCATGAAACGGGGCATAATCGGCCAAAACTGCGATTGTTGATGACCAACATGTAAGCGCATCCGAGGTTCGTTAATCGTGGAAATCACTTGGACCCCAAAATAGTGAGTAATAGTCACAATCGGCCAAAACTGCGTGTTGATGACCGACACATAACCGACCTTGGGGTTTAACAACTATGGAAATCGCTTCAGGCCCATAAAGCGGTGAGTAATAGTCCACGAAACAGGTCGAGAATCGGCCAAAACTGGGAGTGTTGATGCCGACACGTAAACGCACCCTAGGGATCGTTAATCATGGAAATCGCTCTAGGACCCCAAAGCGATGAGTAATAGTGCAAAAACGGTCCAGAATTGGCCAAAATTGTGAGTGTTGATGACCGACACGTAACGCACCCGGTGTTAAATCAATCATGAAAAGTCACTCCGGGACCCCAAAACTGAGTAATAGTCAAAGAGCGGGCCAAAATCCGCCCAAACTGCGATTGTTGATGACCGGCAGCGTAAAGCGCACCTTGGGGGTTCATCAACCATGGAAATCGGTTCGGGGCGCCAAAGCGGTGAGTAATAGTCCACGAAAGCAGGCCAAAACTGCCAAAATTGCGAGTGTTGACGACGGACACATGAGCGCATCCGAGAATCGTCAATCGTGGAAAGAGCTCTGGGACCCAAAAACGGTGAGTAATAGTCCATGGAAGAGCCCAGAATCGAACAAAACTAGGATTATCGTTGAACAACACGTAAACGCATCCCGGGGAACGTCAATCATGGAAATCGCTCCGGACCCCAAAACAATGAGTAATAGTCCATGAAACGGATCATAATCGGCCAAAACTGCGAGTGTTGATGACCGACACGTAAACGCACCCTAGGGATCGTTAATCGTGGAAATCGCTCTAGGACCCCAAAACAGTGAGTAATAGTGCATGAAACGGACCAGAATCGGCCAAAATTGTGAGTGTTGATGACCGACACGTAAACGCACCCCGGTGTTCGTCAATCGTGGAAATCACTCTCGGACCCAAAAACGGTAAGTAATAGTGCACGAAACGGACCAGAATCAACAAAAACCACGAGTGTTGATGACCAACACGTAAACGCATCCCAGGGTTCGTTAATCGTGGAAATCACTTCGGACCCCAAAATAGTGAGTAATAGTCCACGAAACGGGCCAAAATCGGCCAAAACTGCGAGTGTTGATGACCGACACATAACCGCACCTTGGGGTTTAACAACTATGGAAATCGCTTCAGGCCCGCAAAATGGTGAGTAATAGTCCACGAAACAGGTCAGAATTAGCCAAAATTGTGAGTGTTGACGATGGACACGTAAACGCACCATGGGATTGTCAATCCTGGAAATAGCTCTCGGACCCAAAAGCGTTGAGTAATAGTGCACGAAGCGGACCAGAATCGCCAAAACCGTGAGTGTTGATGACCGACACGTAAACGCACCCCGGTGTTAAGTCAATCGTGAAAAATCACTCCGGGACCCCAAAACTGAGTAATAGTCAAGAACGGGCCAAAATCCGCCAAACTGCGATTGTTGATGACCAACGCAGAAGCGCACCTTAGGGTTCATCAACCATGGAAATCGGTTGGGACCCCAAAGCGGTGAGTAATAGTCCATAAAACAGGCCAAAATCTGCCAAAATTGCGAGTGTTGACGACGGACACATAAACGCACCCGGAATCGTCAATCGTGGAAATAGCTCGGGACCCCAAAGCGGTGAGTAATAGTCCATGAAAGAGCCCAGAATCGAACAAAAATAGGATTGTCGTTGAACGACACGTAAACACATCGAGGGAGCGTCAATTGTGGAAATCGCTCCGGACCCCAAAACAATGAGTAATAGTTCATGAAGCGGGCATAATCGGCCAAAACTGCGAGTGTTGATGACCGACACGTAACGCACCCTAGGGATCGTTAATCGTGGAAATCGCTCTAGGACCCCAAAACGGTGAGTAATAGTGCATGAAACGGACCAGAATCGGCCAAAATTGTGAGTGTTGATGACCGACACGTAAACGCACCCTAGGGTTCGTTAATCATGGAAATCACTCTAGGACCCAAAAGCGGTGAGTAATAGTGCACGAACGGACCAGAATCAACAAAACCACGAGTGTTGATGACCAACACGTAAACGCATCCCGGGTTCGTTAATCGTGAAAAATCACTTGGACCCCAAAATAGTGAGTAATAGTCCAAGGCACGGGCCAAAATCGGCCAAAACTGCGAGTGTTGATGGCCGACACATAACCGCACCTTGGGGTTTAACAACTATGGAAATCGCTTCGGGACCCCAAAACGGTGAGTAATAGTCCACGAAACAGGCCAAAATCTGAAAATCGGACAAAACTAGGTGTGTTGATGTCCTGAAAGAGCAGAATCGCACGTTGAATGAAGGGATCGTTAATCATGGAAATCGCTCTAGGACCCCAAAACAGTGAGTAATAGTGCATGAAACGGACCAGAATCGGCCAAAATTGTGAGTGTTGATGACCGACACGTAAACGCACCCGGTGTTAAATCAATCGTGGAAATCACTCTCGGACCCAAAAGCGGTAAGTAATAGTGCAAAACGGACCAGAATCAACAAAACCACGAGTGTTGATGACCAACACGTAAACGCATCCCAGGGTTCGTTAATCGTGGAAATCACTTCGGACCCCAAAATAGTGAGTAATAGTCCACGAAACGGGCCAAAATCGGCCAAAACTGCGAGTGTTGATGACCGACACATAACCGCACCATGGGGTTTAACAACTATGGAAATCGCTTCAGGCCCGCAAAACGGTGAGTAATAGTCCACGAAACAGGTCAGAATCGGCCAAAACTGGGAGTGTTGATGCCCGACACGTAAACGCACCCTAGGGATCGTTAATCATGGAAATCGCTCTAGGACCCCAAAACGATGAGTAATAGTGCACGAAACGGTCCAGAATTGGCCAAAATTGTGAGTGTTGATGACCGACACGTAAACGCACCCCGGTGTACGTCAATCATGAAAAATCACTCCGGGACCCCAAAACTGAGTAATAGTCCAAGAAACGGGCCAAAATCCGCCCAAACTGCGATTGTTGATGACCGACGCGTAAGCGCACCTTGGGGTTCATCAACCATGGAAATCGGTTCGGGACGCCAAAACGGTGAGTAATAGTCCACGAAACGGGCCAAAACTGCCAAAATTGCGAGTGTTGACGACGGACACATGAACGCATCCCGGGAATCGTCAATCGTGGAAAGAGCTCTGGGACCCAAAAATGGTGAGTAATAGTTCATGGAAGAGCCCAGAATCGAACAAAACTAGGATTATCGTTGAACAACACGTAAACGCATCCCGGGGAACGTCAATCGTGGAAATCGCTCCGGGAGCCCAAAACAATGAGTAATAGTCCATGAAACGGATCATAATCGGCCAAAACTGCGAGTGTTGATGACCGACACGTAAACGCACCCTAGGGATCGTTAATCGAGGAAATCGCTCTAGGACCCCAAAAACAGTAAGTAATAGTGCATGAAACGGACCAGAATCGACCAAAATTGTGAGTGTTGATGACCGACACGTAAACGCACCCCGGTGTTCGTCAATCGTGGAAATCACTCTCGGACCCAAAAACGGTAAGTAATAGTGCACGAAACGGACCAGAATCAACAAAAACCACGAGTGTTGATGACCAACACGTAAACGCATCCCAGGGTTCTTTAATCGTGGAAATCACTTCGGACCCCAAAATAGTGAGTAATAGTCCGGGCCAGAATCGGCCAAAACTGCGAGTGTTGATGACCGACACATAACCGCACCTTGGGGTTTAACAACTATGGAAATCGCTTCAGCCCAAAACGGTGAGTAATAGTCCACGAAACAGGTCAGAATCGGACAAAACTAGGAGTGTTGATGCCCGACACGTAAACGCACCCTAGGGATCGTTAATCATGGAAATCGCTCTAGGACCCCAAAACAGTGAGTAATAGTGCACGAAACGGACCAGAATCGGCCAAAACTGTGAGTGTTGATGACCGACACGTACACGCACCCCCGGTGTTCGTCAATCATGAAAAATCACTCCGGGACCCCAAAACTGAGTAATAGTCCAAGAAACGGGCCAAAATCCGCCCAAACTGCGATTGTTGATGACCGACGCGGAAGCGCACCTTGGGGTTCATCAACCATGGGAATCGGTTCAGGACCCCAAAACAGTGAGTAATAGTCCATGAAACGGGCCAAAATCTGCCAAAATTGCGAGTGTTGATGACGGACACATAAACGCACCCTGGGAATCGTCAATCGTGGACATAGCTCTGGGACCCCAAAACGGTGAGTAATAGTCCATGAAAGAGCCCAGAATCGAACAAAAATAGGATTGTCGTTGAACGACACGTAAACACATCCTGGGAGCGTCAATCGTGGAAATCACTTCGGACCCCAAAATAGTGAGTAATAGTCCATGAAACGGGCCAAAATCGGCCAAAACTGCGAGTGTTGATGACCGACACGTAAACGCACCCTAGGGATCGTTAATCGTGGAAATCGCTCTAGGACCCCAAAACGGTGAGTAATAGTGCATGAAACGGACCAGAATCGACCAAAATTGTGAGTGTTGATGACCGACACGTAAACGCACCCGGTGTTAAATCAATCGTGGAAATCACTCTCGGACCCAAAAGCGGTAAGTAATAGTGCACGAAACGGACCAGAATCAACAAAAACCACGAGTGTTGATGACCAACACGTAAACGCATCCAGGGTTCGTTAATCGTGGAAATCACTTCGGACCCCAAAATAGTGAGTAATAGTCCACGAAGCGGGCCAAAATCCGCCAAAACTGCGAGTGTTGATGACCGACACATAACCGCACCTTGGGGTTTAACAACTATGGAAATCGCTTCAGGCCCATAAAGCGGTGAGTAATAGTCCATGAAACGGGTCAAAATTAGCCAAAAACTGTGAGTGTTGACGATGGACACGTAAACGCGCACCCAAGGATTGTCAATCATGGAAATAGCTCTCGGAACCCAAAGCGTTGAGTAATAGTGCAAAGCGGACCAGAATCGCCAAAACCGTGAATGTTGATGACCGACACGTAAACGCACCCGGTGTTAAATCAATCGTGAAAAATCACTCCGGGACCCCAAAACTGAGTAATAGTCAAAAACGGGCCAAAATCCGCCAAAACTGCGATTGTTGATGACCACCAGAAGCGCACCTTGGGGTTCATCAACCATGGAAATCGGTTCGGGACGCCAAAACGGTGAGTAATAGTCCACGAAACGGGCCAAAACTACCAAAATTGCGAGTGTTGACGACGGACACATGAACGCATCCCGGGAATCGTCAATCGTTGAAAGAGCTCTGGGACCCAAAAACGGTGAGTAATAGTTCATGGAAGAGCCCAGAATCGAACAAAACTAGGATTATCGTTGAACAACACGTAAACGCATCCCGGGGAACGTCAATCGTGGAAATCGCTCCGGGAGCCCAAAACAATGAGTAATAGTCCATGAAACGGATCATAATCGGCCAAAACTGCGAGTGTTGATGACCGACACATAACCGCACCTTGGGGTTTAACAACTATGGAAATCGCTTCAGGCCCGCAAAACGGTGAGTAATCGTCCACGAAACAGGTCAGAATCGGCCAAAACTGGAGTGTTGATGCGGACGACACGTAAACGCACCCTAGGGATCGTTAATCATGGAAATCGCTCTAGGACCCCAAAACAGTGAGTAATAGTGCACGAAACGGACCAGAATCGGCCAAAACTGTGAGTGTTGATGACCGACACGTACCGCGCACCTCGTGTTCGTCGATCATGAAAAATCACTCCGGACCCCAAAACTTAGTAATAGTCCAAAGCGGGCCAAAATCCGCCCAAACTGCGATTGTTGATGACCGACGCGGAAGCGCACCTTGGGGTTCATCAACCATGGAAATCGGTTCGGGACCCCAAAACGGTGAGTAATAGTCCATGAAACGGGCCAAAATCTGCCAAAATTGCGAGTGTTGACGACGGACACATAAACGCACCCCGGGAATCGTCAATCGTGGAAATAGCTCTGGGACCCCAAAACGGTGAGTAATAGTCCATGAAAGAGCCCAGAATCGAACAAAAATAGGATTGTCGTTGAACGACACGTAAACACATCCCGGGGAACGTCAATCGTGGAAATCGCTCCGGGACCCCAAAACAATGAGTAATAGTCCATGAAACGGGGCATAATCGGCCAAAACTGCAGTATTGATGACCGACACGTAAACGCACCCTAGGGATCGTTAATCGTGGAAATCGCTCTAGGACCCCAAAACAGTGAGTAATAGTGCATGAAACGGACCAGAATCGACCAAAATTGTGAGTGTTGATGACCGACACGTAACGCACCCGGTGTTAAATCAATCGTGGAAATCACTCTCGGACCCAAAAGCGGTAAGTAATAGTGCACGAAACGGACCAGAATCAACAAAAACCACGAGTGTTGATGACCAACACGTAAACGCATCCCAGGGTTCGTTAATCGTGGAAATCACTTCGGACCCCAAAATAGTGAGTAGTAGTCCACGAAACGGGCCAAAATCCGCCAAAACTGCGAGTGTTGATGACCGACACATAACCGCACCTTGGGGTTTAACAACTATGGAAATCGCTTCAGGCCCATAAAGCGGTGAGTAATAGTCCATGAAAACGGGTCAGAATTAGCCAAAACTGTGAGTGTTGACGATGGACACGTAAACGCACCCAAGGGATTGTCAATCCTGGAAATAGCTCTCGGAACCCAAAACGTTGAGTAATAGTGCACGAAACGGACCAGAATCGGCCAAAACCGTGAATGTTGATGACCGACACGTAAACGCACCCCCGGTGTTCGCCAATCGTGAAAAATCACTCCGGACCCCAAAACTGAGTAATAGTCAAAAGCGGGCCAAAATCCGCCCAAACTGCGATTGTTGATGACCAACGCAGAAGCGCACCTTAGGGGTTCATCAACCATGGAAATCGGTTCGGACCCCAAAGCGGTGAGTAATAGTCCATAAAACAGGCCAAAATCTGCCAAAATTGCGAGTGTTGACGACGGACACATAAACGCACCCCGGGAATCGTCAATCGTGGAAATAGCTCTGGGACCCCAAAACGGTGAGTAATAGTCCATGAAAGAGCCCAGAATCGAACAAAAATAGGATTGTCGTTGAACGACACCTAAACACATCCCAGGGAACGTCAATCGTGGAAATCGCTCCGGGACCCCAAAACAATGAGTAATTGTTCATGAAACGGGGCATAATCGGCCAAAACTGCGAGTGTTGATGACCGACACGTAAACGCACCCTAGGGATCGTTAATCGTGGAAATCGCTCTAGGACCCCAAAACAGTAAGTAATAGTGCATGAAACGGACCAGAATCGGCCAAAATTGTGAGTGTTGATGACCGACACGTAAACGCACCCAGTGTTAAATCAATCGTGGAAATCACTCTCGGACCCAAAAACGGTAAGTAATAGTGCACGAAACGGACCAGAATCAACAAAAACCACGAGTGTTGATGACCAACACGTAAACGCATCCCAGGGTTCGTTAATCGTGGAAATCACTTCGGACCCCAAAATAGTGAGTAATAGTCCGGGCCAGAATCGGCCAAAACTGCGAGTGTTGATGACCGACACATAACCGCACCTTGGGGTTTAACAACTATGGAAATCGCTTCAGGCCCGCAAAACGGTGAGTAATAGTCCACGAAACAGGTCAGAATCGGCCAAAACTAGGAGTGTTGATGCCCTACACGTAAACGCACCCAAGGGATCGTTAATCATGGAAATCGCTCTAGGACCCCAAAACAGTGAGTAATAGTGCATGAAACGGACCAGAATCGGCCAAAATTGTGAGTGTTGATGACCGACACGTAAACGCACCCGGTGTTTCATCAATCGTGGAAATCACTCTCGGACCCAAAAACGGTAAGTAATAGTGCACGAAACGGACCAGAATCAACAAAAACCACGAGTGTTGATGACCAACACGTAAACGCATCCCAGGGTTCGTTAATCGTGGAAATCACTTCGGACCCCAAAATAGTGAGTAATAGTCCACGAAACGGGCCAAAATCGGCCAAAACTGCGAGTGTTGATGACCGACACATAACCGCACCTTGGGGTTTAACAACTATGGAAATCGCTTCAGGCCCGCAAAACGGTGAGTAATAGTCCACGAAACAGGTCAGAATCGGCCAAAACTGGGAGTGTTGATGCCCGACACGTAAACGCACCCTAGGGATCGTTAATCATGGAAATCGCTCTAGGACCCCAAAACGATGAGTAATAGTGCACGAAACGGTCCAGAATTGGCCAAAATTGTGAGTGTTGATGACCGACACGTAAACGCACCCCGGTGTTCGTCAATCATGAAAAGTCACTCCGGGACCCCAAAACTGAGTAATAGTCCAAGAAACGGGCCAAAATCCGCCCAAACTGCGATTGTTGATGACCGACGCGTATGCGCACCTTGGGGTTCATCAACCATGGAAATCGGTTCGGGACGCCAAAACGGTGAGTAATAGTCCACGAAACGGGCCAAAACTGCCAAAATTGCGAGTGTTGACGACGGACACATGAACGCATCCCGGGAATCGTCAATCGTGGAAAGAGCTCTGGGACCCAAAAATGGTGAGTAATAGTTCATGGAAGAGCCCAGAATCGAACAAAACTAGGATTATCGTTGAACAACACGTAAACGCATCCCGGGGAACGTCAATCGTGGAAATCTCTCCGGGAGCCCAAAACAATGAGTAATAGTCCATGAAACGGATCATAATCGGCCAAAACTGCGAGTGTTGATGACCGACACGTAAACGCACCCTAGGGATCATTAATCGAGGAAATCGCTCTAGGACCCCAAAAACAGTAAGTAATAGTGCATGAAACGGACCAGAATCGACCAAAATTGTGAGTGTTGATGACCGACACGTAAACGCACCCCGGTGTTCGTCAATCGTGGAAATCACTCTCGGACCCAAAAACGGTAAGTAATAGTGCCCGAAACGGACCAGAATCAACAAAAACCACGAGTGTTGATGACCAACACGTAAACGCATCCCAGGGTTCTTTAATCGTGGAAATCACTTCGGACCCCAAAATAGTGAGTAATAGTCCGGGCCAGAATCGGCCAAAACTGCGAGTGTTGATGACCGACACATAACCGCACCTTGGGTTTAACAACTATGGAAATCGCTTGAGCCCATAAAACGGTGAGTAATAGTCCACGAAACAGGTCAGAATCGGACAAAACTAGGAGTGTTGATGCCCGACACGTAAACGCACCCTAGGGATCGTTAATCATGGAAATCGCTCTAGGACCCCAAAACAGTGAGTAATAGTGCACGAAACGGACCAGAATCGGCCAAAACTGTGAGTGTTGATGACCGACACGTACACGCACCCCTGGTGTTCGTCGATCATGAAAAATCACTCCGGGACCCCAAAACTTAGTAATAGTCCAAGAAACGGGCCAAAATCCGCCCAAACTGCGATTGTTGATGACCGACGCAGAAGCGCACCTTGGGGTTCATCAACCATGGAAATCGGTTCGGGACCCCAAAACGGTGAGTAATAGTCCATGAAACAGGCCAAAATCTGCCAAAATTGCGAGTGTTGACGACGGACACATAAACGCACCCCGGGAATCGTCAATCGTGGAAATAGCTCTGGGACCCCAAAACGGTGAGTAATAGTCCATGAAAGAGCCTAGAATCGAACAAAAATAGGATTGTCGTTGAACGACACGTAAACACATCCCAGGGAACGTCAATCGTGGAAATCGCTCCGGGACCCCAAAACAATGAGTAATAGTCCATGAACCGGGGCATAATCGGCCAAAACTGCGAGTATTGATGACCGACACGTAAACGCACCCTAGGGATCGTTAATCGTGGAAATCGCTCTAGGACCCCAAAAACAGTGAGTAATAGTGCATGAAACGGACCAGAATCGACCAAAATTGTGAGTGTTGATGACCGACACGTAAACGCACCCGGTGTTAAATCAATCGTGGAAATCACTCTCGGACCCAAAAGCGGTAAGTAATAGTGCACGAAGCGGACCAGAATCAACAAAACCCACAGTGTTGATGACCAACACGTAAACGCATCCCGAGGTTCGTTAATCGTGGAAATCACCGGACCCCAAAATAGTGAGTAGTAGTCCACGAACGGGCCAAAATCCGCCAAAACTGCGAGTGTTGATGACCGACACATAACCGCACCTTGGGGTTTAACAACTATGGAAATCGCTTCAGGCCCATAAACGGTGAGTAATAGTCCATGAAACGGGTCAGAATTAGCCAAAACTGTGAGTGTTGACGATGGACACGTAAACGCACCCAAGGGATTGTCAATCCTGGAAATAGCTCTCGGAACCCAAAGCGTTGAGTAATAGTGCACGAACGGACCAGAATCGCCAAAACCATGAATGTTGATGACCGACACGTAAACGCACCCGGTGTTAAATCAATCGTGAAAAATCACTCCGGACCCCAAAACTGAGTAATAGTCCAAGAGCGGGCCAAAATCCGCCCAAACTGCGATTGTTGATGACCAACGCAAAGCGCACCTTGGGGTTCATCAACCATGGAAATCGGTTCGGGACCCCAAAGCGGTGAGTAATAGTCCATAAAACAGGCCAAAATCTGCCAAAATTGCGAGTGTTGACGACGGACACATAAACGCACCCGGAATCGTCAATCGTGGAAATAGCTCGGGACCCCAAAGCGGTGAGTAATAGTCCATGAAAGAGCCAGAATCGAACAAAATAGGATTGTCGTTGAACGACACCTAAACACATCCTGGGAACGTCAATCGTGGAAATCGCTCCGGACCCCAAAACAATGAGTAATTGTTCATGAAGCGGGCATAATCGGCCAAAACTGCGAGTGTTGATGACCGACACGTAAACGCACCCTAGGGATGGTTAATCGTGGAAATCGCTCTAGGACCCCAAAACAGTAAGTAATAGTGCATGAAACGGACCAGAATCGGCCAAAATTGTGAGTGTTGATGACCGACACGTAAACGCACCCGGTGTTAAGTCAATCGTGGAAATCACTCTGGGACCCAAAAGCGGTAAGTAATAGTGCACGAAAACGGACCAGAATCAACAAAACCACGAGTGTTGATGACCAACACGTAAACGCATCCTGGGTTCGTTAATCGTGGAAATCACTTCGGACCCCAAAATAGTGAGTAATAGTCCGGGCCAGAATCGGCCAAAACTGCGAGTGTTGATGACCGACACATAACCGCACCTTGGGGTTTCACAACTATGGAAATCGCTTTAGGCCCGCAAAACGGTGAGTAATAGTCCACGAAACAGGTCAGAATCGGCCAAAACTGGGAGTGTTGATGCCCGACACGTAAACGCACCCTAGGGATCGTTAATCATGGAAATCGCTCTAGGACCCCAAAACAGTGAGTAATAGTGCATGAAACGGACCAGAATCGGCCAAAATTGTGAGTGTTGATGACCGACACGTAAACGCACCCGGTGTTAAATCAATCGTGGAAATCACTCTCGGACCCAAAAGCGGTAAGTAATAGTGCAAAGCGGACCAGAATCAACAAAACCACGAGTGTTGATGACCAACACGTAAACGCATCCAGGGTTCGTTAATCGTGGAAATCACCGGACCCCAAAATAGTGAGTAATAGTCCACGAAGCGGGCCAAAATCGGCCAAAACTGCAGTGTTGATGACCGACACATAACCGCACCTTGGGGTTTAACAACTATGGAAATCGCTTCAGCCCGGAAAACGGTGAGTAATAGTCCACGAAACAGGTCGAATCGCCAAAACTGGGAGTGTTGATGCCCGACACGTAAACGCACCCTAGGGATCGTTAATCATGGAAATCGCTCTAGGACCCCAAAGCGATGAGTAATAGTGCATGAAACGGTCCAGAATTGGCCAAAATTGTGAGTGTTGATGACCGACACGTAAACGCACCCGGTGTTAAATCAATCATGAAAAGTCACTCGGGACCCCAAAACCGAGTAATAGTCCAAGAACGGGCCAAAATCCGCCCAAACTGCGATTGTTGATGACCGACGCGTAAGCGCACTTTGGGTTCATCAACCATGGAAATCGGTTCGGGACGCCAAAACGGTGAGTAATAGTCCACGAAACGGGCCAAAACTGCCAAAATTGCGAGTGTTGACGACGGACACATGAACGCATCCCGGGAATCGTCAATCGTGGAAAGAGCTCTGGGACCCAAAAATGGTGAGTAATAGTTCATGGAAGAGCCCAGAATCGAACAAAACTAGGATTATCGTTGAACAACACGTAAACGCATCCCGGGGAACGTCAATCGTGGAAATCTCTCCGGGAGCCCAAAACAATGAGTAATAGTCCATGAAACGGATCATAATCGGCCAAAACTGCGAGTGTTGATGACCGACACGTAACGCACCCTAGGGATCATTAATCGAGGAAATCGCTCTAGGACCCCAAAACAGTGAGTAATAGTGCATGAAACGGACCAGAATCGACCAAAATTGTGAGTGTTGATGACCGACACGTAAACGCACCCGGTGTTAAATCAATCGTGGAAATCACTCTCGGACCCAAAAGCGGTAAGTAATAGTGCCCAAACGGACCAGAATCAACAAAACCACGAGTGTTGATGACCAACACGTAAACGCATCCCGGGTTCTTTAATCGTGGAAATCACTTGGACCCCAAAATAGTGAGTAATAGTCCGGGCGAATCGCCAAAACTGCGAGTGTTGATGACCGACACATAACCGCACCTTGGGGTTTAACAACTATGGAAATCCCTTCAGGCCCGCAAAACGGTGAGTAATAGTCCACAAAACAGGTCAGAATCGGCCAAAACTACGAGTGTTGATGACCGACACGTAAACGCACCCTAGGGATCGTTAATCGTGGAAATCGCTCTAGGACCCCAAAACGGTGAGTAATAGTGCAAGAAACGGACCAGAATTGGCCAAAACTGTGAGTGTTGATGACCGACACGTACACGCACCCCTGGTGTTCGTCGATCATGAAAAATCACTCCGGGACCCCAAAACTTAGTAATAGTCCAAGAGCGGGCCAAAATCCGCCCAAACTGCGATTGTTGATGACCGACGAAGCGCACCTTGGGTTCATCAACCATGGAAATCGGTTCGGGACCCCAAAGCGGTGAGTAATAGTCCATGAAACAGGCCAAAATCTGCCAAAATTGCGAGTGTTGACGACGGACACATAAGCGCACCCGGGAATCGTCAATCGTGGAAATAGCTCGGGACCCCAAAGCGGTGAGTAATAGTCCATGAAAGAGCCTAGAATCGAACAAAATAGGATTGTCGTTGAACGACACGTAAACACATCCTGTGGAGCGTCAATCGTGGAAATCGCTCCGGACCCCAAAACAATGAGTAATAGTCCATGAACGGGGCATAATCGGCCAAAACTGCGAGTATTGATGACCGACACGTAAACGCACCCTAGGGATCGTTAATCGTGGAAATCGCTCTAGGACCCCAAAAACAGTGAGTAATAGTGCATGAAACGGACCAGAATCGACCAAAATTGTGAGTGTTGATGACCGACACGTAAACGCACCCGGTGTTAAATCAATCGTGGAAATCACTCTCGGACCCAAAAGCGGTAAGTAATAGTGCAAAACGGACCAGAATCAACAAAAACCACGAGTGTTGATGACCAACACGTAAACGCATCCCAGGGTTCGTTAATCGTGGAAATCACTTCGGACCCCAAAATAGTGAGTAGTAGTCCACGAAACGGGCCAAAATCCGCCAAAACTGCGAGTGTTGATGACCGACACATAACCGCACCTTGGGGTTTAACAACTATGGAAATCGCTTCAGGCCCGCAAAACGGTGAGTAATCGTCCGCGAAACGGGTCAGAATTAGCCAAAACTGTGAGTGTTGACGATGGACACGTAAACGCACCCAAGGGATTGTCAATCCTGGAAATAGCTCTCGGAACCCAAAACGTTGAGTAATAGTGCACGAAACGGACCAGAATCGGCCAAAACCGTGAGTGTTGATGACCGACACGTAAACGCACCCCCGGTGTTCGTCAATCGTGAAAAATCACTCCGGGACCCCAAAACTGAGTAATAGTCCAAGAAACGGGCCAAAATCCGCCCAAACTGCGATTGTTGATGACCAACGCAGAAGCGCACCTTGGGGTTCATCAACCATGGAAATCGGTTCGGGCCCCCAAAACGGTGAGTAATAGTCCATAAAACAGGCCAAAATCTGCCAAAATTGCGAGTGTTGACGACGGACACATAAACGCACCCCGGGAATCGTCAATCGTGGAAATAGCTCTGGGACCCCAAAACGGTGAGTAATAGTCCATGAAAGAGCCCAGAATCGAACAAAAATAGGATTGTCGTTGAACGACACCTAAACACATCCCAGGGAACGTCAATCGTGGAAATCGCTCCGGGACCCCAAAACAATGAGTAATTGTTCATGAAACGGGGCATAATCGGCCAAAACTGCGAGTGTTGATGACCGACACGTAAACGCACCCTAGGGATCGTTAATCGTGGAAATCGCTCTAGGACCCCAAAACAGTAAGTAATAGTGCATGAAACGGACCAGAATCGGCCAAAATTGTGAGTGTTGATGACCGACACGTAAACGCACCCCGGTGTTCGTCAATCGTGGAAATCACTCTGGGACCCAAAAACGGTAAGTAATAGTGCACGAAACGGACCAGAATCAACAAAAACCACGAGTGTTGATGACCAACACGTAAACGCATCCTGGGTTCGTTAATCGTGGAAATCACCGGACCCCAAAATAGTGAGTAATAGTCCGGGCCAGAATCGGCCAAAACTGCGAGTGTTGATGACCGACACATAACCGCACCTTGGGGTTTAACAACTATGGAAATCGCTTCAGGCCCGCAAAACAGTGAGTAATAGTCCACGAAACAGGTCAGAATCGGACAAAACTAGGAGTGTTGATGCCCTACACGTAAACGCACCCAAGGGATCGTTAATCATGGAAATCGCTCTAGGACCCCAAAACAGTGAGTAATAGTGCATGAAACGGACCAGAATCGGCCAAAACTGTGAGTGTTGACGACGGACACGTAAACGCACCCCGGGGATCGTCAATCGTGGAAATCACTCTCGGACCCAAAAACGGTAAGTAATAGTGCACGAAACGGACCAGAATCAACAAAAACCACGAGTGTTGATGACCAACACGTAAACGCATCCCAGGGTTCGTTAATCGTGGAAATCACTTCGGACCCCAAAATAGTGAGTAATAGTCCACGAAACGGGCCAAAATCGGCCAAAACTGCGAGTGTTGATGACCGACACATAACCGCACCTTGGGGTTTAACAACTATGGAAATCGCTTCAGGCCCGCAAAACGGTGAGTAATAGTCCACGAAACAGGTCAGAATCGGCCAAAACTGCGAGTGTCGATGACCGACACGTAAACGCACCCTAGGGATCGTTAATCGTGGAAATCGCTCTAGGACCCCAAAACGGTGAGTAATAGTGCACGAAACGGACCAGAATTGGCCAAAATTGTGAGTGTTGATGACCGACACGTAAACGCACCCGGTGTTCGTCAATCATGAAAATCACTCGGGACCCCAAACTGAGTAATAGTCCAAGCGGGCCAAAATCCGCCCAAACTGCGATTGTTGATGACCGACGCGTAAGCGCACCTTGGGGTTCATCAACCATGGAAATCGGTTCGGGACGCCAAAACGGTGAGTAATAGTCCACGAAACGGGCCAAAACTGCCAAAATTGCGAGTGTTGACGACGGACACATGAACGCATCCCGGGAATCGTCAATCGTGGAAAGAGCTCTGGGACCCAAAATGGTGAGTAATAGTTCATGGAAGAGCCCAGAATCGAACAAAACTAGGATTATCGTTGAACAACACGTAAACGCATCCCGGAACGCGTCAATCGTGGAAATCTCTCCGGACCCCAAAACAATGAGTAATAGTCCATGAAGCGGATCATAATCGGCCAAAACTGCGAGTGTTGATGACCGACACGTAAACGCACCCTAGGGATCATTAATCGAGGAAATCGCTCTAGGACCCCAAAACAGTGAGTAATAGTGCATGAAACGGACCAGAATCGACCAAAATTGTGAGTGTTGATGACCGACACGTAAACGCACCCGGTGTTAAATCAATCGTGGAAATCACTCTCGGACCCAAAAGCGGTAAGTAATAGTGCCCAAGCGGACCAGAATCAACAAAACCACGAGTGTTGATGACCAACACGTAAACGCATCCCGGGTTCTTTAATCGTGGAAATCACTTGGACCCCAAAATAGTGAGTAATAGTCCGGCCGAATCGGCCAAAACTGCGAGTGTTGATGACCGACACATAACCGCACCTTGGGGTTTAACAACTATGGAAATCGCTTCAGGCCCGCAAAACGGTGAGTAATAGTCCACGAAACAGGTCAGAATCGGCCAAAACTACGAGTGTTGATGACCGACACGTAAACGCACCCTAGGGATCGTTAATCATGGAAATCGCTCTAGGACCCCAAAACGGTGAGTAATAGTGCACGAAACGGACCAGAATCGGCCAAAACTGTGAGTGTTGATGACCGACACGTACACGCACCCCCGGTGTTCGTCAATCATGAAAAATCACTCCGGGACCCCAAAACTTAGTAATAGTCCAAGAAACGGGCCAAAATCCGCCCAAACTGCGATTGTTGATGACCGACGCAGAAGCGCACCTTGGGGTTCATCAACCATGGAAATCGGTTCGGGACCCCAAAACGGTGAGTAATAGTCCATGAAACAGGCCAAAATCTGCCAAAATTGCGAGTGTTGACGACGGACACATAAACGCACCCCGGGAATCGTCAATCGTGGAAATAGCTCTGGGACCCCAAAACGGTGAGTAATAGTCCATGAAAGAGCCTAGAATCGAACAAAAATAGGATTGTCGTTGAACGACACGTAAACACATCCCAGGGAACGTCAATCGTGGAAATCGCTCCGGGACCCCAAAACAATGAGTAATAGTCCATGAAACGGGGCATAATCGGCCAAAACTGCGAGTGTTGATGACCGACACGTAAACGCACCCTAGGGATCGTTAATCGTGGAAATCGCTCTAGGACCCCAAAACAGTGAGTAATAGTGCATGAAACGGACCAGAATCGACCAAAATTGTGAGTGTTGATGACCGACACGTAAACGCACCCCGGTGTTCGTCAATCGTGGAAATCACTCTCGGACCCAAAAACGGTAAGTAATAGTGCACGAAACGGACCAGAATCAACAAAAACCACGAGTGTTGATGACCAACACGTAAACGCATCCTGTGGTTCGTTAATCGTGGAAATCACCGGACCCCAAAATAGTGAGTAATAGTCCACGAAGCGGGCCAAAATCCGCCAAAACTGCGAGTGTTGATGACCGACACATAACCGCACCTTGGGGTTTAACAACTATGGAAATCGCTTGGGCCCGCAAAACGGTGAGTAATAGTCCATGAAACGGGTCAGAATTAGCCAAAACTGTGAGTGTTGACGATGGACACGTAAACGCACCCAAGGATTGTCAATCCGGAAATAGCTCTCGGAACCAAAAGCGTTGAGTAATAGTGCACGAAACGGACCAGAATCGCCAAAACCGTGAGTGTTGATGACCGACACGTAAACGCACCCGGTGTTCGCCAATCGTGAAAAATCACTCCGGGACCCCAAAACTGAGTAATAGTCAAAGAACGGGCCAAAATCCGCCCAAACTGCGATTGTTGATGACCAACGCAGAAGCGCACCTTGGGGTTCATCAACCATGGAAATCGGTTCGGACCCCAAAGCGGTGAGTAATAGTCCATAAAACAGGCCAAAATCTGCCAAAATTGCGAGTGTTGACGACGGACACATAAACGCACCCGGAATCGTCAATCGTGGAAATAGCTCGGGACCCCAAAGCGGTGAGTAATAGTCCATGAAAGAGCCCAGAATCGAACAAAATAGGATTGTCGTTGAACGACACGTAAACACATCCCGGGAACGTCAATCGTGGAAATCGCTCGGACCCCAAAACAATGAGTAATAGTTCATGAAGCGGGCATAATCGGCCAAAACTGCGAGTGTTGATGACCGACACGTAAACGCACCCTAGGGATCGTTAATCGTGGAAATCGCTCTAGGACCCCAAAACAGTAGTAATAGTGCATGAAACGGACCAGAATCGGCCAAAATTGTGAGTGTTGATGACCGACACGTAAACGCACCCGGTGTTCGCCAATCGTGGAAATCACTCGGGACCCAAAACGGTAAGTAATAGTGCACAAACGGACCAGAATCAACAAAACCACGAGTGTTGATGACCAACACGTAAACGCATCCCGGGTTCGTTAATCGTGGAAATCACTTGGACCCCAAAATAGTGAGTAATAGTCCGGGCGAAATCGGCCAAAACTGCAGTGTTGATGACCGACACATAACCGCACCTTGGGGTTTAACAACTATGGAAATCGCTTGAGGCCCAAAAACAGTGAGTAATAGTCCACGAAACAGGTCGAATCGGACAAAACTAGGAGTGTTGATGCCCTACACGTAAACGCACCCAAGGGATCGTTAATCATGGAAATCGCTCTAGGACCCCAAAACAGTGAGTAATAGTGCATGAAACGGACCAGAATCGGCCAAAATTGTGAGTGTTGATGACCGACACGTAAACGCACCCCGGTGTTCGTCAATCGTGGAAATCACTCTCGGACCCAAAAACGGTAAGTAATAGTGCAAGCGGACCAGAATCAACAAAAACCACGAGTGTTGATGACCAACACGTAAACGCATCCCAGGGTTCGTTAATCGTGGAAATCACTTCGGACCCCAAAATAGTGAGTAATAGTCCACGAAACGGGCCAAAATCGGCCAAAACTGCGAGTGTTGATGACATAAATAGCACTCCTAAGGATGCGTTAATCATGGAAATCGCTCTAGGACCCCAAAACGTGAGTAATACCCCAAAACGTGAGTAATACCAAAAGGGCCAAACGCCAAACTAATGTTGATGCCACGCAGGGAAATAAGCCAAAAACGGTAGGAAACCCAAAGGAAGTATAGCCAAAATCGGGAAACTATGCGTGACCAAGGGTAGGGTCAAACAGGTGGTGCCCAAAGCGGGATATGAAAGAAGACGGCAAATAATTTGCGACAGTAGCCTGGGACAATCGTGAAACCCAGGACCCAAAAATTTTGCCCAGGGGAAATTCCAAAAGGGTGAATGAACAAACCCAGGTCTAAACTGAAAGTCGGCCCAAAAGGGAAAATCAAGGAAGGAAAACGGCCAAAATGGAAATGGTTGGAAAACCGGGTTAAGCAAAGGGAATTCTGGCCAAGGAAAAATTGTGAGCGACCAAACAGAAAACCAGTGGAAATGCCGGGCCCAAACGAAATGTCAGAACCCAGGAATGGTAACGGAGCGAACGAATTAATGCCAAAAACGCAGGGAAAAATTGGAAATTGGCATAAGGGTAATGTATAACGGCAAAAAAGGGTTGCCGCCAGCGGAAACGGTTAATCAACAAAACGCTGGAACCCAATAGGAGAATAAATGGAAGGGCCATAAAAAAATTTGGGTCAAGGAAACAAGGTCCGACCAAGAAATAAATCACCGGGCACCAAAACAGAATGTTAGCCCAAACCGCTGGTTTGTAATAAGACCGGGCCAAAAGGTTTAAAAGCAGGGCCCAAACGGGGTAAATGAGCCGCCAAGCGCCATAAATTCTGAAAAGCAGCACCAAGCGTGAGTTGTACCGGCCAAGAACGGGATAGTTGAAAGACGGACCCAAACAGGTGTGTAATGAAGCATCGGGCCCAACTGGAATGACCAAAAAAATCCCAACTGATTTAAGGCGACGCGGTGTTGAATGAACGGCAAACGGTGTAAGTAACGGCCAAACCCAAAATTATTGTAACCATTAATAATTGAAAGGTTAAAGGACCCAAACGGGTTAAAATCTAAAACCCAATGAAAAAAGGAGGCACAAACAAAACCAATTAACACCAAACGGAGTAATTCCCTAAATAACGCAAATAGTGGAAATGGAAAGGAGGCGATTGGACCCAGGAACCCAAAGGTCCCTTAGGAACCAAGCAAGGAAACAATAATGCCAAACGAATGTAAGGCTGTTGGCGATGCACCTGGCTCAATCCAAAAAGTTGGACAAAAGGGATAATAGGCAAACATGAATAAAACCGAATGCCACACGTAAGGCATCATTTATCGAAAGCAAACCAAAAGGGTAAGAATAGTCACAAACAGATCGGCCAAAGGAGTGAACCGCATAACCTGGGTTTAATCAAAGGAAATGCCAGGAACCCAACGTAATATAAGCGGTGAATCCAAAAAGTGTGGGTTAAAAGGATCCGGGATGATTTAAATTGTCAAGCCAAACTGGAGTTTGAAGCAATGAAACTAGATTAATTGGGGAAAACATTGGTTTATAAAAGGCAACCCATACTGTTAAGACCGGCCTGGTTTTTACACCGTAACCACCCAGAGGGAATGGTGCTCCCAACGTTGATCAAACAAAGGGTTTGGAAAATCTCCTGGAATGTTCGATGGCCCTCGGGGTTATGCACAATTCCATTAGTTTGTAAAGGCATCTAGGTAAGTTCCTTAGGATTTAATATTATTTACCTTTTATTGTTGCAAAATTTTCCTATAATTTTTGATTCCATTTTTCGCAACTTTTCTTAATCTCAACTGTTTTCACTGGTGTTCGAACCTTTTGGCTCAGGATTTCTAAACCAGAGAATGAATTCCTCTAAGCGTAAGGGCCATTACTCCCAAATGAGCTAACGGAATTTAAGTTCTCATAATACACTTTGTGGACTACTCATCAAGGAACATCTAACGAAGTATTGTTGGCGCGGAATTTGGGTGTGGTTAATAAGCTTAATCAACCACAATATTGGTTACCAAGCAATTTGAACTTGTTCTAACCTTGTCTTACAAGGTTACTTGTGAAATTCCCTTTTAACCTATTCCATTATGTATATATTACCGGTAAACTGGTGTTTTAAAATTTTTCCTATTTTATTCCTCATTAGTGTACATTTACTTTAATTTTTACAGTAATTTACTATTTTTTATCAACCCTTTTATTTTTAACCTTTCACTTTTTGTTTTAATTATTTACTTACTTTTTATTTAATCCATTATTATGTTCATGAATTTCTCTAATCCCAAAGACATATGTTTATTAAATTAGTTTAGGTATTAAAAATTACACAATATCAAATCCTCCTTATAAATAAATTGCCAACCCAAAGGAGGTTTAGAAACTAACTAGAATTTTAATCTTCTTACCTTAATACCTTGGGCAATATTGTGAATATTGAATACAAAATTTAAAGACCTCGGCTTTTAAATAAATTTTGGAAACATCAAAGAATAAATAAGCATTGATTTGTAAATTTACTTTAAAAATTTAAAATGTTTATTAAATAATATTTATTCCAAATTCAAAATAATAAAAGTTAAAATAAAAGATTGAAAAAAAACAAAATTGAGAAAGTTTCAAACCTTTGGGGAAATTCAAATTCAATCTATTTTTTATCAACAAAAATGGTCAATTGAATTTTATGCCAGGGGCCATGGGAAGGGTGAAAAGTACTGATGCACTGAATTTCCGTGGCGAACTATTTTCAAAAATGTCGTTTAAATAAAAAGTGAAATAAATAAAATGAAATGTATTTAAACAAGCAAGAATTTTAAAGAGATAAGAATTTATGTTTTTTTTTGCCATTGGGTTTTAAAAGAAAATATTTTAAAATTAGTTAAATAAAAGTAAAGGTTTTAAAAAATGAAATTTTAAATTTTTTATGAAAGTAAAATAATATTTTATTATTAAATAGTCATGTTTTTATTTTGCCAAGGAATGAAATATTTATATTTTCATGTAAATTTTTGTAAAATTTATGCTTTAAAATGAATGAAATTTTACATAAAATTTGTTTCAGGAGCTTTTGTGAGTTTAAAAAGTTGAATAGTATAACAAAGGTGGGGAAATAAGACGTTGTTGTGGGATGGAGGGCGTAGAAAGCCCGTAAGAATAAGTTTTGATGATGTCATGGTTAAAAGAGGATATGCTCTTGGAATGTCCTTACTCATTGAAAACAAGAAAAATGAGATTTTAAAAATTCACCTATAAAGAAATGTGGGCCATGGAAAAACCTTGATGACCGACACGTAAACGCACCCCGGTGTTCGTCAATCGTGGAAATCACTCTCGGACCCAAAAACGGTAAGTAATAGTGCACGAAACGGACCAGAATCAACAAAAACCACGAGTGTTGATGACCAACACGTAAACGCATCCCAGGGTTCGTTAATCGTGGAAATCACTTCGGACCCCAAAATAGTGAGTAATAGTCCACGAAACGGGCCAAAATCAGCCAAAACTGCGAGTGTTGATGACTGACACATAACCGCACCTTGGGGTTTAACAACTATGGAAATCGCTTCAGGTCCGCAAAACGGTGAGTAATAGTCCGCGAAACGGGTCAGAATTAGCCAAAACTGTGAGTGTTGACGACGGACACGTAAACGCACCCAAGGGATTGTCAATCCTGGAAATAGCTCTCGGAACCCAAAACGTTGAGTAATAGTGCACGAAACGGACCAGAATCGGCCAAAATTGTGAGTGTTGATGACCGACATGTAAACGCACCCCCGGTGTTCGTTAATCATGAAAAATCACTCCGGGACCCCAAAACTGAGTAATAGTCCAAGAAACGGGCCAAAATCCGCCCAAACTGCGATTGTTGATGACCGACGCGGAAGCGCACCTTGGGGTTCATCAACCATGGAAATCGGTTCGGGACCCCAAAACGGTGAGTAATAGTCCATGAAACGGGCCAAAATCTGCCAAAATTGCGAGTGTTGACGACGGACACATAAACGCACCCCGGGAATCCTCAATCGTGGAAATAGCTCTGGGACCCCAAAACGGTGAGTAATAGTCCATGAAAGAGCCCAGAATCAAACAAAAATAGGATTGTCGTTGAACGACACGTAAACACATCCCGGGGAACGTCAATCGTGGAAATCGCTCCGGGACCCCAAAACAATGAGTAATAGTCCATGAAACGGGGCATAATCGGCCAAAACAGCGATTGTTGATGACCAACATGTAAACGCACCCCAGGGTTCGTTAATCGTGGAAATCACTTCGGACCCCAAAATAGTGAGTAATAGTCCGGGCCAGAATCGGCCAAAACTGCGAGTGTTGATGACCGACACATAACCGCACCTTGGGGTTTAACAACTATGGAAATCGCTTCAGGCCCGCAAAACGGTGAGTAATAGTCCACGAAACAGGTCAGAATCGGCCAAAACTGGGAGTGTTGATGCCCGACACGTAAACGCACCCTAGGGATCGTTAATCATGGAAATCGCTCTAGGACCCCAAAACGATGAGTAATAGTGCACGAAACGGTCCAGAATTGGCCAAAATTGTGAGTGTTGATGACCGACACGTAAACGCACCCCGGTGTTCGTCAATCATGAAAAGTCACTCCGGGACCCCAAAACTGAGTAATAGTCCAAGAAACGGGCCAAAATCCGCCCAAACTGCGATTGTTGATGACCGACGCGTAAGCGCACCTTGGGGTTCATCAACCATGGAAATCGGTTCGGGACGCCAAAACGGTGAGTAATAGTCCACGAAACGGGCCAAAACTGCAAAAATTGCGAGTGTTGACGACGGACACATGAACGCATCCCGGGAATCGTCAATCGTGGAAAGAGCTCTGGGACCCAAAAACGGTGAGTAATAGTCCATGGAAGAGCCCAGAATCGAACAAAACTAGGATTATCGTTGAACAACACGTAAACGCATCCCGGGGAACGTCAATCGTGGAAATCGCTCCAGGACCCCAAAACAATGAGTAATAGTCCATGAAACGGGGCATAATCGGCCAAAACTGCGAGTGTTGATGACCGACACGTAAACGCACCCTAGGGATCGTTAATCGTGGAAATCGCTCTAGGACCCCAAAACAGTGAGTAATAGTGCATGAAACGGACCAGAATCGGCCAAAATTGTGAGTGTTGATGACCGACACGTAAACGCACCCGGTGTTCGCCAATCGTGGAAATCACTCGGGACCCAAAACGGTAAGTAATAGTGCACGAAACGGACCAGAATCAACAAAAACCACGAGTGTTGATGACCAACACGTAAACGCATCCCAGGGTTCGTTAATCGTGGAAATCACTTCGGACCCCAAAATAGTGAGTAATAGTCCACGAAACGGGCCAAAATCAGCCAAAACTGCGAGTGTTGATGACTGACACATAACCGCACCTTGGGGTTTAACAACTATGGAAATCGCTTCAGGTCCGCAAAACGGTGAGTAATAGTCCGCGAAACGGGTCAGAATTAGCCAAAACTGTGAGTGTTGACGACGGACACGTAAACGCACCCAAGGGATTGTCAATCCTGGAAATAGCTCTCGGAACCCAAAACGTTGAGTAATAGTGCACGAAACGGACCAGAATCGGCCAAAACTATGAGTGTTGATGACCGACACGTAAACGCACCCGGTGTTCGCCAATCGTGAAAAATCACCCGGGACCCCAAAACTGAGTAATAGTCCAAGAACGGGCCAAAATCGCCCAAACTGCGATTGTTGATGACCAACGCAGAAGCGCACCTTGGGGTTCATCAACCATGGAAATCGGTTCGGGACCCCAAAACGGTGAGTAATAGTCCATAAAACAGGCCAAAATCTGCCAAAATTGCGAGTGTTGACGACGGACACATAAACGCACCCCGGGAATCGCCAATCGTGGAAATAGCTCTGAGACCCCAAAACGGTGAGTAATAGTCCATGAAAGAGCCCAGAATCAAACAAAAATAGGATTGTCGTTGAACGACACCTAAACACATCCTGGAACGCCAATCGTGGAAATCGCCCGGACCCCAAAACAATGAGTAATTATTCATGAAACGGGGCATAATCGGCCAAAACTGCGAGTGTTGATGCCCGACACGTAAACGCACCCTAGGGATCGTTAATCATGGAAATCGCTCTAGGACCCCAAAACAGTGAGTAATAGTGCACGAAACGGACCAGAATCGCCAAAACTGTGAGTGTTGATGACCGACACGTACGCACCCTCGGTGTTCGCCGATCATGAAAAATCACCCCGGGACCCCAAAACTTAGTAATAGTCCAAGAAACGGGCCAAAATCCGCCCAAACTGCGATTGTTGATGACCGACGCAGAAGCGCACCTTGGGGTTCATCAACCATGGAAATCGGTTCGGGACCCCAAAACGGTGAGTAATAGTCCATGAAACAGGCCAAAATCTGCCAAAATTGCGAGTGTTGACGACGGACACATAAACGCACCCCGGGAATCGTCAATCGTGGAAATAGCTCTGGGACCCCAAAACGGTGAGTAATAGTCCATGAAAGAGCCTAGAATCGAACAAAATAGGATTGTCGTTGAACGACACGTAAACACATCCTGAGGAACGCCAATCGTGGAAATCGCCCGGGACCCCAAAACAATGAGTAATAGTCCATGAACCGGGCATAATCGCCAAAACTGCGAGTATTGATGACCGACACGTAACGCACCCTAGGGATCGTTAATCGTGGAAATCGCTCTAGGACCCCAAAACAGTAAGTAATAGTGCATGAAACGGACCAGAATCGCCAAAATTGTGAGTGTTGATGACCAAACGTAACGCACCCGGTGTTCGCCAATCGTGGAAATCACTCTCGGACCCAAAAACGGTAAGTAATAGTGCACGAAACGGACCAGAATCAACAAAAACCACGAGTGTTGATGACCAACACGTAAACGCATCCCAGGGTTCGTTAATCGTGGAAATCACTTCGGACCCCAAAATAGTGAGTAATAGTCCGGGCCAGAATCGGCCAAAACTGCGAGTGTTGATGACCGACACATAACCGCACCTTGGGGTTTAACAACTATGGAAATCGCTTCAGGCCCGCAAAACAGTGAGTAATAGTCCACGAAACAGGTCAGAATCGGACAAAACTAGGAGTGTTGATGCCCGACACGTAAACGCACCCTAGGGATCGTTAATCATGGAAATCGCTCTAGGACCCCAAAACAGTGAGTAATAGTGCACGAAACGGACCAGAATCGGCCAAAACTGTGAGTGTTGATGACCGACACGTACACGCACCCCCGGTGTTCGTCAATCATGAAAAATCACTCCGGGACCCCAAAACTTAGTAATAGTCCAAGAAACGGGCCAAAATCCGCCCAAACTGCGATTGTTGATGACCGACGCAGAAGCGCACCTTGGGGTTCATCAACCATGGAAATCGGTTCGAGACCCCAAAACGGTGAGTAATAGTCCATGAAACAGGCCAAAATCTGCCAAAATTGCGAGTGTTGACGACGGACACATAAACGCACCCCGGGTATCGTCAATCGTGGAAATAGCTCTGGGACCCCAAAACGGTGAGTAATAGTCCATGAAAGAGCCTAGAATCGAACAAAAATAGGATTGTCGTTGAACGACACGTAAACACATCCTGGGAACGCCAATCGTGGAAATCGCTCCGGACCCCAAAACAATGAGTAATAGTCCATGAAGCGGGCATAATCGCCAAAACTGCGAGTGTTGATGACCGACACGTAAACGCACCCTAGGGATCGTTAATCGTGGAAATCGCTCTAGGACCCCAAAACAGTGAGTATTAGTGCATGAAACGGACCAGAATCGGCAAAAATTGTGAGTGTTGATGACCGACACGTAAACGCACCCGGTGTTCGCCAATCGTGGAAATCACTCGGACCCAAAACGGTAAGTAATAGTGCAAAACGGACCAGAATCAACAAAACCACGAGTGTTGATGACCAACACGTAAACGCATCCCGGGTTCGTTAATCGTGGAAATCACTTCGGACCCCAAAATAGTGAGTAATAGTCCAGGCCAGAATCGCCAAAACTGCGAGTGTTGATGACCGACACATAACCGCACCTTGGGGTTTAACAACTATGGAAATCGCTTCAGGCCCGCAAAACGGTGAGTAATAGTCCACGAAACAGGTCAGAATCGGACAAAACTGGGAGTGTTGATGCCCGACACGTAAACGCACCCTAGGGATCGTTAATCATGGAAATCGCTCTAGGACCCCAAAACGATGAGTAATAGTGCACGAAACGGTCCAGAATTGGCCAAAATTGTGAGTGCTGATAACCGACACGTAAACGCACACCGGTGTTCGTCAATCATGAAAAGTCACTCCGGGACCCCAAAACTGAGTAATAGTCCAAGAAACGGGCCAAAATCCGCCCAAACTGCGATTGTTGATGACCGACGCGTAAGCGCACCTTGGGGTTCATCAACCATGGAAATCGGTTCGGGACGCCAAAACGGTGAGTAATAGTCCACGAAACGGGCCAAAACTGCCAAAATTGCGAGTGTTGACGACGGACACATGAACGCATCCCGGGAATCGCCAATCGTGGAAAGAGCTCTGGGACCCCAAAACGGTGAGTAATAGTCCATGGAAGAGCCCAGAATCGAACAAAACTAGGATTATCGTTGAACGACACGTAAACGCATCCCGGGGAACGTCAATCGTGGAAATCGCTCCGGGACCCCAAAACAATGAGTAATAGTCCATGAAACGGGGCATAATCGGCCAAAACTGCAAGTGTTGATGACCGACACGTAAACGCACCCTAGGGATCGTTAATCGTGGAAATCGCTCTAGTACCCCAAAACAGTGAGTAATAGTGCATGAAACGGACCAGAATCGGCCAAAATTGTGAGTGTTGATGACGGACACGTAAACGCACCCCGGGGATCGTCAATCGTGGAAATCACTCTCGGACCCAAAAACGGTAAGTAATAGTGCACGAAACGGACCAGAATCAACAAAAACCACGAGTGTTGATGACCAACACGTAAACGCATCCCAGGGTTCGTTAATCGTGGAAATCACTTCGGACCCCAAAATAGTGAGTAATAGTCCACGAAACGGGCCAAAATCGGCCAAAACTGCGAGTGTTGATGACCGACACATAACCGCACCTTGGGGTTTAACAACTATGGAAATCGCTTCAGGCCCGCAAAACGGTGAGTAATAGTCCATGAAACGGGTCAGAATTAGCCAAAACTGTGAGTGTTGACGACGGACACGTAAACGCACCCAAGGGATTGTCAATCCTGGAAATAGCTCTCGGAACCCAAAACGTTGAGTAATAGTGCACGAAACGGACCAGAATCGGCCAAAATTGTGAGTGTTGATGACCGACACGTAAACGCACCCCGGTGTTCGTCAATCGTGAAAAATCGCCCGGACCCCAAAACTGAGTAATAGTCCAAGAACGGGCCAAAATCCGCCCAAACCGTGATTGTTGATGACCGACGCGAAGCGCACCTTGGGGTTCATCAACCATGGGAATCGGTTCGGGACCCCAAAACGGTGAGTAATAGTCCATGAAACGGGCCAAAATCTGCCAAAATTGCGAGTGTTGATGACGGACACATAAACGCACCCTGGGAATCGTCAATCGTGGAAATAGCTCTGGGACCCCAAAACGGTGAGTAATAGTCCATGAAAGAGCCCGAATCAAACAAAATAGGATTGTCGTTGAACGACACGTAAACACATCCCGGGAACGCCAATCGTGGAAATCGCCCGGACCCCAAAACAATGAGTAATAGTCCATGAAGCGGGCATAATCGCCAAAACAGCGATTGTTGATGACCAACATGTAAACGCACCTGTGGTTCGTTAATCGTGGAAATCACTTCGACCCCAAAATAGTGAGTAATAGTCCGGCCGAATCGCCAAAACTGCAGTGTTGATGACCGACACATAACCGCACCTTGGGTTTAACAACTATGGAAATCGCTTCAGGCCCGCAAAACGGTGAGTAATAGTCCACGAAACAGGTCAGAATCGGCCAAAACTGGGAGTGTTGATGCCCGACACGTAAACGCACCCTAGGGATCGTTAATCATGGAAATCGCTCTAGGACCCCAAAACGATGAGTAATAGTGCACGAAACGGTCCAGAATTGGCCAAAATTGTGAGTGTTGATGACCGACACGTAAACGCACCCCGGTGTTCGTCAATCATGAAAAGTCACTCCGGGACCCCAAAACTGAGTAATAGTCCAAGAAACGGGCCAAAATCCGCCCAAACTGCGATTGTTGATGACCGACGCGTAAGCGCACCTTGGGGTTCATCAACCATGGAAATCGGTTCGGGACGCCAAAACGGTGAGTAATAGTCCACGAAACGGGCCAAAACTGCCAAAATTGCGAGTGTTGACGACGGACACATGAACGCATCCCGAGAATCGTCAATCGTGGAAAGAGCTCGGGACCCAAAACGGTGAGTAATAGTCCATGGAAGAGCCAGAATCGAACAAAACTAGGATTATCGTTGAACAACACGTAAACGCATCCCGGGAACGCCAATCGTGGAAATCGCCCGGACCCCAAAACAATGAGTAATAGTCCATGAAATGGGGCATAATCGCCAAAACTGCGAGTGTTGATGACCGACACGTAAACGCACCCTAGGGATCGTTTATCGTGGAAATCGCTCTAGGACCCCAAAACAGTGAGTAATAGTGCATGAAACGGACCAGAATCGACCAAAATTGTGAGTGTTGATGACCGACACGTAAACGCACCACGGTGTTCGTCAATCGTGGAAATCACTCTGGGACCCAAAAACGGTAAGTAATAGTGCACGAAACGGACCAGAATCAACAAAAACCACGAGTGTTGATGACCAACACGTAAACGCATCCCAGGGTTCGTTAATCGTGGAAATCACTTCGGACCCCAAAATAGTGAGTAATAGTCCACGAAACGGGCCAAAATCGGCCAAAACTGCGAGTGTTGATGACCGACACATAACCGCACCTTGGGGTTTAACAACTATGGAAATCGCTTCATGCCCGCAAAACGGTGAGTAATAGTCCGCGAAACGGGTCAGAATTAGCCAAAACTGTGAGTGTTGACGACGGACACGTAAACGCACCCAAGGGATTGTCAATCCTGGAAATAGCTCTCGGAACCCAAAACGTTGAGTAATAGTGCACGAAACGGACCAGAATCGGCCAAAACTGTGAGTGTTGATGACCGACACGTAAACGCACCCGGTGTTCGCCAATCGTGAAAAATCACCCGGGACCCCAAAACTGAGTAATAGTCCAAGAACGGCCAAAATCGCCCAAACTGCGATTGTTGATGACCAACGCAGAAGCGCACCTTGGGGTTCATCAACCATGGAAATCGGTTCGGGACCCCAAAACGGTGAGTAATAGTCCATAAAACAGGCCAAAATCTGCCAAAATTGCGAGTGTTGACGACGGACACATAAACGCACCCCGGGAATCGCCAATCGTGGAAATAGCTCTGGGACCCCAAAACGGTGAGTAATAGTCCATGAAAGAGCCCAGAATCGAACAAAAATAGGATTGTCGTTGAACGACACGTAAACACATCCCGGGGAACGCCAATCGTGGAAATCGCTCCGGGACCCCAAAACAATGAGTAATAGTCCATGAAACGGGGCATAATCGGCCAAAACAGCGATTGTTGATGACCAACATGTAAACGCACCCGTGGTTCGTTAATCGTGAAATCACCGGACCCCAAAATAGTGAGTAATAGTCCGGGCGAATCGCCAAATCTGCGAGTGTTGATGACCGACACATAACCGCACCTTGGGGTTTAACAACTATGGAAATCGCTTCAGCCCGCAAAACGGTGAGTAATAGTCCACGAAACAGGTCGAATCGCCAAAACTGGGAGTGTTGATGCCCGACACGTAAACGCACCCTAGGGATCGTTAATCATGGAAATCGCTCTAGGACCCCAAAGCGATGAGTAATAGTGCAAGCGGTCCAGAATTGGCCAAAATTGTGAGTGTTGATGACCGACACGTAAACGCACCCCGGTGTTCGTCAATCATGAAAAGTCACTCCGGGACCCCAAAACTGAGTAATAGTCCAAGAAACGGGCCAAAATCCGCCCAAACTGCGATTGTTGATGACCGACGCGTAAGCGCACCTTGGGGTTCATCAACCATGGAAATCGGTTCGGGACGCCAAAACGGTGAGTAATAGTCCACGAAACGGGCCAAAACTGCCAAAATTGCGAGTGTTGACGACGGACACATGAACGCATCCCGAGAATCGTCAATCGTGGAAAGAGCTCTGGGACCCAAAAACGGTGAGTAATAGTCCATGGAAGAGCCCAGAATCGAACAAAACTAGGATTATCGTTGAACAACACGTAAACGCATCCCGGGGAACGTCAATCGTGGAAATCGCTCCGGGACCCCAAAACAATGAGTAATAGTCCATGAAACGGGGCATAATCGGCCAAAACTGCGAGTGTTGATGACCGACACGTAAACGCACCCTAGGGATCGTTAATCGTGGAAATCGCTCTAGGACCCCAAAACAGTGAGTAATAGTGCATGAAACGGACCAGAATCGACCAAAATTGTGAGTGTTGATGACCGACACGTAAACGCACCCCGGTGTTCGTCAATCGTGGAAATCACTCGGGACCCAAAAGCGGTAAGTAATAGTGCAAAAACGGACCAGAATCAACAAAACCACGAGTGTTGATGACCAACACGTAAACGCATCCCAGGGTTCGTTAATCGTGGAAATCACTTCGGACCCCAAAATAGTGAGTGATAGTCCACGAAACGGGCCAAAATCGGCCAAAACTGCGAGAGTTGATGACCGACACATAACCGCACCTTGGGGTTTAACAACTATGGAAATCGCTTCATGCCCGCAAAACGGTGAGTAATAGTCCGCGAAACGGGTCAGAATTAGCCAAAACTGTGAGTGTTGACGACGGACACGTAAACGCACCCAAGGGATTGTCAATCCTGGAAATAGCTCTCGGAATCCAAAACGTTGAGTAATAGTGCACGAAACGGACCAGAATCGGCCAAAATTGTGAGTGTTGATGACCGACACGTAAACGCACCCCCGGTGTTCGTCAATCGTGAAAAATCACTCCGGGACCCCAAAACTGAGTAATAGTCCAAGAAACGGGCCAAAATCCGCCCAAACCGTGATTGTTGATGACTGACGCGGAAGCGCACCTTGGGGTTCATCAACCATGGAAATCGGTTCGGGACCCCAAAACGGTGAGTAATAGTCCATGAAACGGGCCAAAATCTGCCAAAATTGCGAGTGTTGACGACGGACACATAAACGCACCCCGGGAATCCTCAATCATGGAAATAGCTCTGGGACCCCTAAACGGTGAGTAATAGTCCATGAAAGAGCCCAGAATCAAACAAAAATAGGATTGTCGTTGAACGACACGTAAACACATCCCGGGGAACGCCAATCGTGGAAATCGCTCCGGGACCCCAAAACAATGAGTAATAGTCCATGAAACGGGGCATAATCGGCCAAAACAGCGATTGTTGATGACCAACATGTAAACGCACCCCAGGGTTCGTTAATCGTGGAAATCACTTCGGACCCCAAAATAGTGAGTAATAGTCCGGGCGAATCGCCAAAACTGCGAGTGTTGATGACCGACACATAACCGCACCTTGGGGTTTAACAACTATGGAAATCGCTTCAGGCCCGCAAAACGGTGAGTAATAGTCCACGAAACAGGTCAGAATCGGCCAAAACTGGGAGTGTTGATGCCCGACACGTAAACGCACCCTAGGGATCGTTAATCATGGAAATCGCTCTAGGACCCCAAAACGATGAGTAATAGTGCATGAAACGGTCCAGAATTGGCCAAAATTGTGAGTGTTGATGACCGACACGTAAACGCACCCCGGTGTTCGTCAATCATGAAAAGTCACTCCGGGACCCCAAAACTGAGTAATAGTCCAAGAAACGGGCCAAAATCCGCCCAAACTGCGATTGTTGATGACCGACGCGTAAGCGCACCTTGGGGTTCATCAACCATGGAAATCGGTTCGGGACGCCAAAACGGTGAGTAATAGTCCACGAAACGGGCCAAAACTGCCAAAATTGCGAGTGTTGACGACGGACACATGAACGCATCCCGGGAATCGTCAATCGTGGAAAGAGCTCTGGGACCCCAAAACGGTGAGTAATAGTCCATGGAAGAGCCCAGAATCGAACAAAACTAGGATTATCGTTGAACAACACGTAAACGCATCCCGGGGAACGTCAATCGTGGAAATCGCTCCGGGACCCCAAAACAATGAGTAATAGTCCATGAAATGGGGCATAATCGGCCAAAACTGCGAGTGTTGATGACCGACACGTAAACGCACCCTAGGGATCGTTTATCGTGGAAATCGCTCTAGGACCCCAAAAACAGTGAGTAATAGTGCATGAAACGGACCAGAATCGACCAAAATTGTGAGTGTTGATGACCGACACGTAAACGCACCACGGTGTTCGTCAATCGTGGAAATCACTCTGGGACCCAAAAACGGTAAGTAATAGTGCACGAAACGGACCAGAATCAACAAAAACCACGAGTGTTGATGACCAACACGTTAACGCATCCCAGGGTTCGTTAATCGTGGAAATCACTTCGGACCCCAAAATAGTGAGTAATAGTCCACGAAACGGGCCAAAATCCGCCAAAACTGCGAGTGTTGATGACCGACACATAACCGCACCTTGGGGTTTAACAACTATGGAAATCGCTTCAGGCCCGCAAAACGGTGAGTAATAGTCCGCGAAACGGGTCAGAATTAGCCAAAACTGTGAGTGTTGACGACGGACACGTAAACGCACCCAAGGGATTGTCAATCCTGGAAATAGCTCTCGGAACCTAAAACGTTGAGTAATAGTGCACGAAACGAACCAGAATCGGCCAAAACTGTGAGTGTTGATGACCGACACGTAAACGCACCCCGGTGTTCGTCAATCGTGAAAAATCACTCCGGGACCCCAAAACTGAGTAATAGTCCAAGAAACGGGCCAAAATCTGCCCAAACTGCGATTGTTGATGACCAACGCAGAAGCGCACCTTGGGGTTCATCAACCATGGAAATCGGTTCGGGACCCCAAAACGGTGAGTAATAGTCCATAAAACAGGCCAAAATCTGCCAAAATTGCGAGTGTTGACGACGGACACATAAACGCACCCCGGGAATCGCCAATCGTGGAAATAGCTCTGGGACCCCAAAACGGTGAGTAATAGTCCATGAAAGAGCCCAGAATCGAACAAAAATAGGATTGTCGTTGAACGACACCTAAACACATCCTGGGGAACGCCAATCGTGGAAATCGCTCCGGGACCCCAAAACAATGAGTAATTGTTCATGAAACGGGGCATAATCGGCCAAAACTGCGAGTGTTGATGACCGACACGTAAACGCACCCTAGGGATCGTTAATCGTGGAAATCGCTCTAGGACCCCAAAACAGTAAGTAATAGTGCATGAAACGGACCAGAATCGCCAAAATTGTGAGTGTTGACGACGGACACGTAAACGCACCCCGGGGATCGTCAATCGTGGAAATCACTCTCGGACCCAAAAACGGTAAGTAATAGTGCACGAAACGGACCAGAATCAACAAAAACCACGAGTGTTGATGACCAACACGTAAACGCATCCCAGGGTTCGTTAATCGTGGAAATCACTTCGGACCCCAAAATAGTGAGTAATAGTCCGGGCCAGAATCGGCCAAAACTGCGAGTGTTGATGACCGACACATAACCGCACCTTGGGGTTTAACAACTATGGAAATCGCTTCAGGCCCGCAAAACGGTGAGTAATAGTCCGCGAAACGGATCAGAATTAGCCAAAACTGGGAGTGTTGACGACGGACACGTAAACGCACCCAAGGGATTGTCAATCCTGGAAATAGCTCTCGGAACCCAAAACGTTGAGTAATAGTGCACGAAACGGACCAGAATCGGCCAAAACTATGAGTGTTGATGACCGACACGTACACGCACACCCGGTGTTCGTCAATCATGAAAATCATCCGGGACCCCAAAACTTAGTAATAGTCCAAGAAACGGCCCAAAATCCGCCCAAACTGCGATTGTTGATGACCGACGCAGAAGCGCACCTTGGGGTTCATCAACCATGGAAATCGGTTCGGGACCCCAAAACGGTGAGTAATAGTCCATGAAACAGGCCAAAATCTGCCAAAATTGCGAGTGTTGACGACGGACACATAAACGCATCCCGGGAATCGTCAATCGTGGAAATAGCTCTGGGACCCCAAAACGGTGAGTAATAGTCCATGAAAGAGCCCAGAATCGAACAAAAATAGGATTGTCGTTCAACGACATGTAAAGACATCCCAGGGAACGTCAATCGTGGAAATCGCTCCGGGACCCCAAAACAATGAGTAATAGTCCACGAAACGGGGCATAATCGGCCAAAACTGCGAGTGTTGATGACCGACACGTAAACGCACCCTAGGGATCGTTAATCGTGGAAATCGCTCTAGGACCCCAAAATAGTAAGTAATAGTGCATGAAACGGACCAGAATCGGCCAAAATTGTGAGTGTTGATGACCGACACGTAAACGCACCCCGGTGTTCGTCAATCGTGGAAATCACTCTCGGACCCAAAAACGGTAAGTAATAGTGCACGAAACGGACCAGAATCAACAAAAACCACGAGTGTTGATGACCAACACGTAAACGCATCCCAGGGTTCGTTAATCGTGGAAATCACTTCGGACCCCAAAATAGTGAGTAATAGTCCGGGCCAGAATCGGCCAAAACTGCGAGTGTTGATGACCGACACATAACCGCACCTTGGGGTTTAACAACTATGGAAATCGCTTCAGGCCCGCAAAACAGTGAGTAATAGTCTACGAAACAGGTCAGAATCGGACAAAACTAGGAGTGTTGATGCCCGACACGTAAACGCACCCTAGGCATCGTTAATCATGGAAATCGCTCTAGGACCCCAAAACAGTGAGTAATAGTGCATGAAACGGACCAGAATCGGCCAAAACTGCGAGTGTTAATGACCGACACATAACCGCACCTTGGGGTTTAACAACTATGGAAATCGCTTCAGGCCCGCAAAACGGTGAGTAATAGTCCACGAAACAGGTCAGAATCGGCCAAAACTGGGAGTGTTGATGACCGACACGTAAACGCACCCTAGGGATCGTTAATCATGGAAATCGCTCTAGGACCCCAAAACGGTGAGTAATAGTGCACGAAACGGTCCAGAATTGGCCAAAATTGTGAGTGTCGGTGTCAAAACAGGCGGATCTCGGGTAGGGGGTCCCGAACTGTGCATCTAGGCGGATGGTATGTTCCTGCAAATGCTTTAGATTTGCAACCATTTAGTGAAATTGATTGAGGTGAAGAGAAGCAAATTTGGTTAATAATAATTCTCACTTCAGGAAGTTACCAATAATTTAAGCACACCATTGTTGTACTCCTCATTAATTTCTTTCTTTCATCTGCCCCAGATTTGGATTCGACCAGAATGCCCGAAAGTGCTCGCTCCTCTGCTCGGCCAACTACGGCTTGTGAATCTGGACAATCTCCCTGAGGAATGTCACATCGCTTGGACAATGTTCCTTCTCGAAGCTGCACCATCCATTGAGGAGCTTTCCATCACAGTATGGGGTCATAAGTGCCAAAGAAAATCGCAAATAAGTTACTCTAATAGCATGGCTGTGAAGTGGGATCCATCTACTCCTGATTTCAAGCACAAGAATCTAACCAGGCTGAATATTTACGGATTCTAGTCCAACGACAACTTCATGGGATACGTCAGGCACGTCATTCAAGCTGGGGTGAACATTCATACTAAAGAGATTGTTCCTGTGTGGAACCAACGCTTGTTATCTTTGAGGACTGTGTATCCTCTAGATGGTTAGGCGTCATGGTCTGAGCATCCAAGAGGAATTGTGGATTGTCGAGTGACCAAGTCTTTGAAGGTTTGGAAGTCACCTGTGAAGAATTACCACTACTGTTGGGCGAGGTCTGTGTGATCTTATCTCAAGGAGAATACGGTGAGGGCTGTGTGTCCGGGACTGTGTGTCCTCGAGTTTAAATACTCAGCCGCTCCAACCAGACATACAATTGTCACAGCAGTTGGAACTGGTCTACTAAATCATTGTCTTCACCAAGCCAACTGGTTCTATCTCCTCAACCCTTTCATTTCCTCAGTTATGTGTTGATGTACCTGATCATTACTGTTTGAAGACTTTGACTGAAGACTTTCTCTAATTCCTCAATCCTATTTCTTCAGTCTGTTTGTCTTCATCCTGCTTATCCTGTGTTTACGCTTTTTGTACTCTGTGTTTGTCTTTCATTTCATCATGATGACTATGTTTTTACTCTGTTTTGCTTATACCTGAGTACTTATTCTGCTGCATGTAGTTCTTCGCTTAGGAATTTCCTCACCCTGAAATTCCTCAGTGAAGAATTCATAAAAATCGCCTATTCACGCCCCTCTAGTCGACGTAACGCACTTTCAGATTCCAATAATAAACACATATGATGACTATCTACTAAATCCCCCAAGAACAATTATGACTGAGAAATAAGCTAGCGTTGCCAAGAGTGAGAATGGGAGGATATTGAAGGATAATCACCACATATATTCTAGAATCTTCTGCTTTGTTGCAAATAAACTTGCTATTCTACTACTCTAGAAACCTCTTAGGAACTATTGTGAAGTTATTTGTTACATATACACGTCAAAGTACTCTACTGGGTCTTATAGGTAATTAATGATACTATTGGCAATCCCACGGAAATAATTAATATATATTTTCTAAAACATCACAAAGTAAATTTAAAATAAAACAATATTTGTGATAAGTTTCACTTTAGAAGATATATATATTATAAGCATGACTATGTTGTTATTTATAATATATTTATTTACAAACAATATATCAAAGAATGTGTCAATACAAATTGACATATGTTTAGTGCCAATATTAGTCATGAAGAGGTATAAAAAGTTCACACAATAAATATGCATTGAAAAAGGGGGGTAGGCACCACAGCCAAACCACGGGGGAGGAGAGAACTGACTGAGAGTTTCGGTCAATCCCCTCGCTCTCTCGGTTTTGATCGAGCGGATCTCGCGCTGGACCGTCGGATCGAATCCGATGGCCACCAGGAAACCCTAGAGCGAGCCGGGCCTTTTAGGCCGAAAGTGGGAGCTGCAGGCTGGGCCGAGGCCGTCAGCCGCGGGCGCTGCCACGCGAGCTGGGCTGCGACTGGCTGTGCTGCAACTATTTTCAAAAAAAATGTACAGAAAATAGAAAAGTAAAAGAAAATGTTCTGAAAATAAAAATAGAAAAGTTTCTGAAAAAATAGTGGATTTTCAGAACAAGAAACGATCATGAATTTTATAAAGAAAAATAAATAAGTTCATGATTTTTTATTCGGTCATAGGAAAGTTTGTGTAAAAAGTAAAAATTTCATGATTTTTTATTCATGTTTTTCGCTATGTAAATAATTATTAGTGCTCTTTTACAAAGAAAATGAAAGTTTAGATAGAATTATGTTTTTAAGAGCATGTTAAAGTAATTATTGAAATGATATGATTATGTTATTTTTATGACCAACGTTGTTAATAACATGATCATGTTTTATTATTGAAATTTAGAGGTGCATTTATTTCTAATATTTTGCCCAATGGTAATATAGATTTAATTGCATAGACAATTGTATGTTTAATTTGACCAACGTTAGATGAATGCATATGATTGTTATACTGATGTCACTTAAATTGTGATTTCAGGTAGCTTTCACTTGATGAGTTGCCTAAAAGAAGTTCCGACACTCAGAGGTGATAATCAAACTGAGTGGAGGAAGAAAGTAGAACTGGCATTTGTTTGTGCTGATCTGGATTGGGTTGTGGGAGAACCACAGCCCGTCAGACCCACAGAGCCAGTAAGAGAGGCCACTGATGATGATGTTGCATGGTCTAAAAAGAGGGGGGGACTATGCTCCTTTGGAGATGTCCTACCTCATAGAAAACCAAAAGCGGGTCAATGCAAAAAAAGTGCATGGCATTTATAAAGAATACAATCGAGAGCACCATTGTGGGCTCCATTGCAGAGTGCACTTCCAGGGAAGTTGCTTACAAAGATAAAGAGCCGCCATCTTGGCTCTTCAAAGATATATGCCACCCAGTGTTAGAGCAACTGGTGACACAACGCTACAGTGTGGCAGTCATGGAATAAGAGAGCGATCCCGAGGATGAGCAATATGGCAACAAAGCTAAAGCCCATGGATGAGGATCTAGAGATCAAACCAAAGCTCTGGTCCACTGGTCATGGCTTCACCGCCAAAGGAGTTTGAAACTTTGTTGTAAACTATAATATGTCACCGGAACATGGTACATTGAAAATACCATAGCAATGTGTGTCCAAGAAGAGGACAGACTCAAAGCTGCACATGGTGGTTCACTCAACTATGGGCACATGGCACACCGGTTAGGTTTGGCTTTAGGCAGTCACAAGATGGAGTAGTATTTGGTTGAAGAGTGACCTTGTACTTGAAGTCCTTATGAATAAAAAGAACATGATCCCCATTGCGTAATGGAACCCTCTCATTGTCAACCTTGACCTCAAATATTCCAAGTTCATCACCATACCAAATAACATGCATATGTCCTGCCTTGTCGCCCCTTTTCACCAATAGTTTATCCACCCGTTCGGACCATTGCCATCCTTCATCAACCAAGTTATGAGCACTTTGCCTTCTTTCTACAAACCACTCCATGCACTTAGAAAATGTCTCCTCCACAATTGCTGCCACTGGTAGCCTTCGAGAAAGCCTGAACACATTGTTTAAGGACTCGGACCCATTGCTTGTCATGATCCCCCAATGGTAACCCCCATCCTTGCATTCAAATACCTTCTCAGGCTTATCTTCCTCATGCTTATCTTCCTGCAAATGCTTTAGGTTTGCAACCATTTAGTGAAATTGATTGAGGTGAAGAGAAGCAAATTTGGTTAATAATAATTCTCACTTCACGAAGTTACCAATAATTTAAGCACACCATTGTTGTACTCCTCATTAATTTCTTTATTTCATCTGCCCCAGATTTGGATTCGACCAGAATGCCCAAAAGTGCTCGCTCCTCTGCTCGGCCAACTACGGCTTGTGAATCTGGACAATCTCCCTGAGGAATGTGACATCGCTTGGATGATGTTCCTTCTCGAAGCTGCACCATCCATTGAGGAGCTTTCCATCACAGTATGGGGTCATAAGTGCCAAAGAAAATCGCAAATAAGTTACTCTAATAGCATGGCTGTGAAGTGGGAACCATCTACTCCTGATTTCAAGCACAAGAATCTGACCAGGCTAAATATCTATGGATTCCAGTCCAACGACAACTTCATGGGATACGTCAGGCACGTCATTCAAGCTGCGGTGAACATTCAAACTGAAGAGATTGTTCCTGTGTGGAACCGACGCTTGTTGCCTTTGAGGACTGTGTATCCTCCAGATGGTTAGGCGTCATGGTCTGAGCATCCAAGAGGAATTGTGGATTGCCGAGTGACCAAGTCACTAGTGCAGAACCGGGATTTAGCGCCGGTTCGTAACGGCCTTTAATACCGGTTCGTCAACCGGCACTAAAGAGTGGGGACTAAAGCCCCCCTTTAGTATCGGTTCGTCATGAACCGGAGCTAAAGTGCCACCACGTGGCACGAGCCAGGCCCGGGTGCGTGTAGGGCTTTAGTATCGGTTGGTAATACCAACCTGTACTAAATGTTTGGGTGTGTTTTTTTCCTTTATTTTTGTGTTTTCAATTTAATTTAGTGATTGTTTTACATTATAATGAGTTGTTAAATCATTAGGTGAAAGTACCGCAGATTAGTTTCGACTGGATGCATGTGGATCCTAGCTATAGCTAAGTGATCAAGTATATGCCATATCCATATTATACTTGATCACCAAACTCTTGCATCATATCATCAACATCAGTATACTGGCTAGCTAAAAATCATCATAGTCGTCATTATCACTATTTAATCATCATAGTCATTACCGCTATCTAATCACCACCCACACTAACTTAAAGAAGAAACATTCACTTGTACCAGAAGCAAAAATATCATCGAGTTCAACATGATGATCATGATATTATAAGCGTTCATAACACCACAAAAAGCAAATCACTCTTTGAGATTAAGTTCAGCATGAGAGGACAAGTACGTACTAAGAGCATGAACTAGCTAAATCACTCCTGCTGCTCTCTCTCTCAGGTAAAATATCATAGAACATGTATAGCTCTCCTGATTCATCATACTTGAGCATGCAGATGAACCTGTCTCCTAATCGTGGGCTGCGCTTCTCATTGCTGCCCCCTAATACTTCTCTGCGATCGTTAACAATTTTCCTCCAATCTTTTACTATTAAGCATTCATCGCTTCTAGAAATCCTGAATGCATTCATGTGCAATGCAGGATATCTTGGCCATAAGGTAACAATTGACATGCGACCTTTAGTCTCGATCCACTGAGGCACAACTGTCATCGGGAGTCCCTGTTGAAGAACATCATATAGTAATTAATATACTTAGCAATGAAAGTTTAGCAAAAAAATTATGTATGCAAAAGATGGCATGAGGACAAATAGTAAAAATCTTACCATCATTCCTAAATAGATGTGACTGTAGTTCAATATGATCACTATTGGTCGCACGTTTTGAGTACTAACATTTCTAAGTGCGGGAAGAAAATTTGTCTTGACAGTATGAAGATCCTCAAGCCATGAAACATAATGACTTATCTCCTCGCAGTTTAGTTCAGCTCCGGGACAGTAGTAGGTCTTGTCTACCAAGCGCCGGACATGTTTGCTTGAATGGAAATAAGCTGTCAATAGAAATTAGTTGTCAACTATTTTTGAATAAGCAATATCAAAGACATAAATATGGTTGAGAAGAACTCACATAATGGTAGAACTGGAGGCGTCAGCACATCCACCCAGATGTCTCTATTACCTTCAATATCATCTTCCGACGAATATCAAGGTGATAACCATATCAGGCTCAAATGCATAAGCCTTGCATAGTGCTTGCCAAGTTTTGCATTCAAAATAGGTGTACGTGTCTGCATTGTATACTTTGACGTTGAAAGTATAACCATGCTCAGTTTTCAGGTAAACTCTCTTTACCTCCATAGTTTCCATAGCATTGAAACCTATCTTATCCAAGACAAAAATTCTTGCATGGCAGGGGATGCGCTAGTAGAATAGTGAAAATTAAAAATTATAAGTTGAAGCAAATGAAGCATATATAAGTCATGCTTAATTACGAAAAAAGACTTGTCGTTGTGACTTACTGTATCGAATTCGAAGGTCTCATCCAGCTTGATGTTGAATCGCCTATCATCAACAAGGAAATTTCTGTCGCACAGGCCGCGCTGGTCTTCACAGTATTCGCACATAATGAAATCTTTTTCATCGTCAGACCACATTTCCTATGTTCATATAGGTGAAACCTTAAAAACTTACTAATTCTATTAATTCAACTAATTCAACTACTTCTATTAATTCAACTAGTTCTGTTAATTCAACTAATTCAACTAATTAAGCATTTACTAAAATAAACTTGTTCTATTAATTTTCTTACTAAAATGAACTAGTTCTATCAAAATCTCATATACCTAAATTTTAATTAGATCAAATAATCTCATATACCTAAAATTTCTTACTAAAATAAACTACTTCTATTAATTCAACTAGTTCAACTAAGCATTTACTAAAAATAAACTAGTTATATTAATTCAACTAGTTCAAATAATCTCATATACCTAAATTTTTTACTAAAATAAACTAGTCCTATTAATTCAACTAGTTCAACTAAGCATTTACTAATAAAAATAAACTAGTTATATTAATTCAACTAGTTCAAATAATCTCATATACCTAAATTTTCTTACTAAAATAAACTAGTTCTATCAATTCAACTAGTTCAACTAAGCATTTACTAAAAATAAACTAGTAATATTAATTCAACTAGTTCAAATAATCTCATATACCTATTTTTTACTAAAATAAACTAGTTCTATTAATCCAACTAGTTTCAACTAAGCATTTACTAAAAATAAACTAGTTCTATATATATTCATCTAGCTAACAATTGACATTAATATTATAATAACTTTTCTATCTAATTCATCTAACATTAACATTCTAACACTCTTATCTACGAAATTCATCTAACATTAATCTAAACAATAGAAAACAGAAAATAAGTAAAAAAATATGCGTGTGTGAAGTACTGTGTGTGTATATATGCGTGTGTATATGTGTGTGTAGTGTGTGCGTGTGTATATGTGTGTGTAGTGTGTGTGTGTGTGTGTGTGTGTGTGTGTGTGTGTGTGTGTGTGTGTGTGTGTGTGTGTGTGTGTGTGTGTGTGTGTGTGTGTGTGTGTGTGTGTGTGTGTGTGTGTGTGTGTGTGTGTGTGTGTGTGTGTGTGTGTGTGTGTGTGTGTGTGCGTGTGTGTGTGTGGGGGAAGTGCAGGCTGGCGGGGTCGGCGCGGCGTCTGGGCGGCGGGCGACGACGACGACGGGACGGCGACGACGGGCGGCGGGCGGGGCAAGACGGCAACCACGTAGTACGGGCGGCGGCGGCGAGACGGCGACGACGGGCGGCGACGCGGGACGGCGACGACGGCGGCGGCGGCGGCGGCGGCGGCGGCGGCGGCGATGTCGCATGTCGCGAGAAGTGGAGAAGTGGTCGACGATGGAACTGATTTTTCGTAAGTGCCGTCTATATAGGAGGGGCCTTTAGTACCGGTTGGAGCCACCAACCGGTACTAAAGGCCAATTTTGGCCAGGCCAAGCGGCGGGAAACGAGGGCCTTTAGTACCGGTTGGTGGCTCCAACCGGTACTAAAGGGCACCACATTAGTACCAGTTGGAGCCACCAACCGGTACTAATGGTCGTGCGCTGCCACCCGCAGTGCACTATTTTTAGTCCCACCTCGCCGAGCGAAGGGCAGCCGCACTGGTTTATAAACCCAGTCGCGGCTGCTCTTTCGAACTCCTCTATATAGCAGGCTTCTGGGCCTAACTAGGGCGCGTTGCCCTGTGAGCCTGTCGGCCCTTGTGGGCCTGAATTTGCACACCCTAAGTCTGGCATGCCTACCGGGCAGCACCCCAACAATTTTTTATATAGTTTTTTTCTTTTCTGCATTATTTATTTTCTTCTATTTATTTTTGATTAATTTTTTTATATAGTTTTTCTTTTCTGCTTTATTTTTTCTTCTATTTATTTCTGAGTAGTTTTTTTGCTGTATTTAGTTTCTTTGTGAATATTTTTGCTTTATATAATTTTTTTCTTTTCTGCATTATTTATTTTCTTCTACTTATTTTTGAGTATTTTTTATATAGTTTTTTTCTGCTTTTTCAGAGTTTGTTTTGTTGTGATTTACTGTTTCACGGTCATTTAGCTCTCTAAACAAATTGGTAAATGACTGAAAAATAGCAAATGATGTCAGAACGTGTAGGAAATTGACGACATCGCTTGAATGCTGCATAATGCCGCTCAAAAAAGTCTGGAGTTCAAATAAGTTAAAAAATGAAGTGCCCGTAATCGATGAGTTCTTGTCCAGCATATATAAGTCATGCTTAATTACGAAAAAAGACTTGTCGTTGTGACTTCTTATGTATCGAATTGAAGGTCTCATCCAGCTTGATGTTGAATCGCCTATCATCAACAAGGAAATTTTTGTCGCACAGGCCGCGCTGGTCTTCACAGTATTCGCACATAATGAAATCCATCGTTAGACCACATTTCCTATGTTCATATAGGTGAAACCTTAAACACTTACTAATTCTGTTAATTCAACTAATTCAACTACTTCTATTAATTCAACTAGTTCTGTTAATTCAACTAATTCAACTAATTAAGCATTTACTAAAAATAAACTTGTTCCATTAATTTTCTTACTAAAATGAACTAGTTCTATTAAAATCTCATATACCTAAATTTTAATTAGATCAAATAATCTCATATACCTAAAATTTCTTACTAAAATAAACTACTTCTATTAATTCAACTAGTTCAACTAAGCATTTACTAAAAATAAACTAGTTATATTAATTCAACTAGTTCAAATAATCTCATATACCTAAAATTTTTTACTAAAATAAACTAGTCCTATTAATTCAACTAGTTCAACTAAGCATTTACTAATAAAAATAAACTAGTTATATTAATTCAACTAGTTCAAATAATCTCATATACCTAAATTTTCTTACTAAAATAAACTAGTTCTATCAATTCAACTAGTTCAACTAAGCATTTACTAAAAATAAACTAGTAATATTAATTCAACTAGTTCAAATAATCTCATATACCTATTTTTTACTAAAAATAAACTAGTTCTATTAATTCAACTAGTTTCAACTAAGCATTTACTAAAATAAACTAGTTCTATATATATTCATCTAGCTAACAATTGACATTAATATTATAATAACTTTTCTATCTAATTCATCTAACATTAACATTCTAACACTCTTATCTCGTAAATTCATCTAACATTAATCTAAACAATAGAAAACAGAAAATAAGTAAAAAATATGTGTGTGAAGTACTGTGTGTATATATGTGTGTGTATGTGTGTGTAGTGTGTGTGTGTGTGTGTGTGTGTGTGTGTGTGTGTGTGTGTGTGTGTGTGTGTGTGTGTGTGTGTGTGTGTGTGTGTGTGTGTGTGTGTGTGTGTGTGTGTGTGTGTGTGTGTGTGTGTGTGTGTGTGTGTGTGTGTGTGTGTGTGTGTGTGTGTGTGTGTGTGTGTGTGTGTGTGTGGGGGGTGCAGGCTGGCGGGGTCGGCGGCGACGGGCGGCGAGGCGAGACGACGACGACGGGGACGGCGATGGCGGGTGGCGGGCGAGGGCAAGACGGCAACGACGTAGTACGGGCGGCGGCGAGACGGCGACGACGGGACGGCGACGACGGGACGGCGACGACGGGCGGCGGGGCGACAGATTCGGCGGGCGGCGGCGACGATGTCGCGCAGCGAGAAGTGGAGAAGTGGTCGACGATGGAACTGATTTTTCGTAAGTGCCGTATATATAGGAGGGCCTTTAGTACGGTTGGAGCCACCAACGGTACTACAGCCAATTTGGCCAGCCAAGCGGCGGAAGCGAGGCCTTTAGTACGGTTGGTGGCTCCAACCGTACTAAAAACACACATTAATACCAGTTGGAGCCACCAACGGTACTAATGGTCGTCGTGCTGCCACCCGCGATGCACTATTTTAGTCCCACTCGCCGAAGCGAAGGGCAGCCGCACTGGTTTATAAACCTAGTCGCGCTGCTCTTCAACTCCTCTATATAGCAGGCTTGGGCCTAACTAGGTAGCGCTGCCTGTGAGCCTGTTGGCCCTTGTGGGCCTGAATTTGCACACCCTAAGTCTGCAGCCCACGGGCAGCGCCCAACAATTTTTATATAGTTTTTTCTTTTCTGCATTATTTATTTTCTTCTATTTATTTTTGAGTAATAGTTTTTTTTCTTTTCTGCTTTATTTTTTCTTCTATTTATTTCTGAGTAGTTTTTTTGCTGTATTTAGTTTCTTTGTGAATATTTTTGCTTTATATAATTTTTTATTTTCTGCATTATTTATTTTCTTCTATTTATTTTTGAGTAATTTTTTTATATAGTTTTTTTTTCTGCTTTTTCAGAGTTTGTTTTGTTGTGATTTACTGTTTCACGGTCATTTAGCTCTCTAAACAAATTGGTAAATGACTGAAAAATAGCAAATGATGTCAGAACATGTAGGAAATTGACGACATCGCTTCGAATGCTGCATAATGCCGGCTCAAAAAAAGTCTGGAGTTCAAATAAGTTAAAAAAATGAAGTGCCCGTGTAACTGATGAGTTCTTGTCAGAAACCCTGATACTCCGAAAGAGATTGTCCAGTTTGTACACGAAGTGCGTCCAGTTTTTGTTGTGACCCTCTCTACTCTTTCGCACATGCTATGCGGGTGAAATGATGATACCTTCAACATTTTCAGAGTTTGTTTTGTAGTGATTTCATTTTCATGGTCATTTAGCTCTGATCTAAACAAATCGTGACTGAAAAACAGCAAATGATGTCAGAACGTGTTGGAAATTGATGGCGTCGCTTCGAATGCTGCATAATGCTGGCTCAAAAAAGGTCTGGAGTTCAAATAAGTTAAAAAATGAAGTGCCGTGTATTTTTTATTTTCTGCATTATTTATTTTCTTCTATTTATTTTTGAGTAATTTTTTATATAGTTTTTTTTCTGCTTTTTCAGAGTTTGTTTTGTTGTGATTTACTGTTTCACGGTCATTTAGCTCTCTAAACAAATTGGTAAATGACTGAAAAATAGCAAATGATGTCGAACATGTAGGAAATTGACGACATCGCTCAATGCTGCATAATGCCGCTCAAAAAGTCTGAGTTCAAATAAGTTAAAAAATGAAGTGCCCGTAATCGATGAGTTCTTGTCCAAACCCCGACATCTCAAAGAGATTGTCCGGTTTGTACACGGCGTCGTCCAGTTTTGTTGTGACCCTCTCTACTCTTTCGCACATGCTATGCGGGTGAAATGATGATACCTTCAACATTTTCAGAGTTTGTTTTGTAGTGATTTTCAATTTCACGGTCATTTAGCTCTGATCTAAACAAATCGGTGACTGAAAACAGCAAATGATGTCGAACGTGTTGGAAATTGATGGCGCCGCTCAATGCTGCATAATGCTGGCTCAAAAAGGTCTGAGTTCAAATAAGTTAAAAAATGAAGTGCCCGTAATCGATGAGTTCTCGTCCAAACCTTGATATCCGAAAGAGATTGTCCAGTTTGTACACGAAGCGCGCCCAGTTTTGAAGTGACCTCTCTACTCTTTCGCACATGCTATGCGGGTGAAATGATGATACCTTCAACATTTTCAGAGTTTGTTTTGTAGTGATTTTCAATTTCACGGTCATTTAGCTCGATCTAAACAAATCGGTGACTGAAAAAACAGCAAATGATGTCGAACGTGTTGGAAATTGATGACGCCGCTCAATGCTGCATAATGCCGCTCAAAAGAAGTCTGAGTTCAAATAAGTTAAAAAATGAAGTGCCCGTAATGTAAGAGTTCTCGTCCAAACCCCGACATTCAAAATATTGTCCAGTTTGTACACGGCGCGCCCAGTTTTGAAGTGACCTCTCTACTCTTTCAAGACATGCTATGCGCCCAACATTTTGAGTTCGCTTTGTAGTGACCTCATTTAGCTACTTGGTAATGACTTCAAATGATGTCGAACGTGTTGGAAATTGATGACGCCGCTCATGCTATAATGCCGCTCAAAAAAGTCTGAGTGAAATGATGATACCTTCAACATTTTCAGAGTTCGCTTTGTAGTGATTTTCATCACGGTCATTTAGCTCTAAACAAATTGGTAATGACTAAAAACATCAAATGATGTCGAACGTGTTGGAAATTGATGACGCCGCCTCAATGCTGCATAATGCCGCTCAAAAAGTCCGAGTTCAAATAAGTTAAAAATGAAGTGCTGCATAATGCTTGGCTCAAAAAAAGAATGCAGGTTCAAATAAGTTAAAAAAATGAAGTGCGATATAGCGGTGAGTTCTCTGGCTGATGAGTTCTCGTCCGAAACCTTGATACTCGAAAGAGATTGTCCAGTTTGTACGAAGTCGTCCAGTTTTAAGTGACCCTCTCTACTCTTTCGCACATGCTATGCGGGTGAAATGATGATACCTTCAACATTTTCAGAGTTTGTTTTGTAGTGATTTTCAATTTCACGGTCATTTAGCTCTGATCTAAACAAATCGGTGACTGAAAAACAGCAAATGATGTCGAGCGTGTTGGAAATTGATGGCGTCGCTTAGAATGCTGCATAATGCGGCTCAAAAAGTGCAGAGTTCAAATAAGTTAAAAAATGAAGTGCCGTGTAGCGAAGAGTTCTCGTCGAAACCACGATACTCGAAAAATATTGTCCAGTTTGTACACGAAGTCGTCCAGTTTTAGTGACCCTCTCTACTCTTTCGCACATGCTATCGGGTGAAATGATGATACCTTCAACATTTTCAGAGTTCGTTTTGTAGTGATTTTCATTTTCACGGTCATTTAGCTTTCTAAACAAATTGGTAAATGACTAAAAAACATCAAATGATGTCAGAACGTGTTGGAAATTGATGACGTCGCTTCGAATGCTGCATAATGCCGGCTCAAAAAAAGTCTGGAGTTCAAATAAGTTAAAAAATGAAGTGCCCGTATGGCGATGAGTTCTCGTCCAAACCACGATACTCGAAAGAGATTGTCCAGTTTGTACGAAGTCGTCCAGTTTTAAGTGACCCTCTCTACTCTTCCGCACATGCTATGCGGGTGAAATGATGATACCTTCAAACTTTTCAGAGTTCGTTTTGTAGTGATTTTCAATTTCACGGTCATTTAGCTCTGATCTAAACAAATCGGTGAGTGAAAAACAGCAAATGATGTCAGAACGTGTTGGAAATTGATGACGTCGCTTAGAATGCTGCATAATGCCGGCTCAAAAAAAGTCTAGAGTTCAAATAAGTTAAAAAATGAAGTTCCCGTGTAGCAGAAGATTTCTCATCCGAAACCCTAATACTCCGAAGGAGATTGTGCAGTTTGTACACGAAGTGCGTCCAATTTTTGCCGTGACCCTCTCTACTCTTTCGCACATGCTATGCGGGTGAAATGATGATACCTTCAACATTTTCAGAGTTCGTTTTGTAGTGATTTTCATTTTCACGGTCATTTAGCTTTCTAAACAAATTGGTAAATGACTAAAAAACATCAAATGATGTCAGAACGTGTTGGAAATTGATGACGTCGCTTCGAATGCTGCATAATGCCGGCTCAAAAAAAGTCTGGAGTTCAAATAAGTTAAAAAAATGAAGTGCCCGTGTAACTGATGAGTTCTCGTCCGAAACCCTGATACTCCGAAAGAGATTGTCCAGTTTGTACACGAAGTGCGTCCAGTTTTGAAGTGACCCTCTCTACTCTTCCGCACATGCTATGCGGGTGAAATGATGATACCTTCAAACTTTTCAGAGTTCGTTTTGTAGTGATTTTCAATTTCACGGTCATTTAGCTCTGATCTAAACAAATCGGTGAGTGAAAAACAGCAAATGATGTCAGAACGTGTTGGAAATTGATGACGTCGCTTCGAACGCTGCATAATGCCGGCTCAAAAAAAGTCTAGAATTCAAATAAGTTAAAAAATGAAGTTCCCGTGTAGCAGAAGATTTCTCATCCGAAACCCTAATACTCCGAAGGAGATTGTGCAGTTTGTACACGAAGTGCGTCCAATTTTTGCCGTGACCCTCTCTACTCTTTCGCACATGCTATGCGGGTGAAATGATGATACCTTCAACATTTTCAGAGTTCGTTTTGTAGTGATTTTCATTTTTCACGGTCATTTAGCTCTAATCTAAACAAATCGGTGACTGAAAAACAGCAAATGATGTCAGAACGTGTTGGAAATTGATGACGTCGCTTCGAATGTTGCATAATGTCGGCTCAAAAAAAGTCCGGAGTTCAAATAAGTTTAGAAAAATGAAGTGCCCGTGTAACTGATGAGTTCTCGTCCGAAACCCTGATACTCCGAAAGAGATTGTCCAGTTTGTACATGAAGTGCGTCCAGTTTTGAAGTGAGTGGCGGCCGGCGAGGGAGGACCGGCGCGGGGGATTGAGGGGGAGACCGAGTGAGTGGAGAGAGTGAGGGCGTAAACATGTAAAATTATACATCAAAAATACATTGATTATCAATGATCTTTTTGTGTACAATCTGAATTGTCAATATGAGTCCTCAAAGGTTTAGAAACCGGTGAAGACTCATATTGAGTCCACAAATTATACACATAGAGTTCAATGAAGACCAAATTGTTGTAATAGTTTGAGAAGTAACATATTTAAGGTGGTAAAAATCTTGCTAGGGGAGCGAGGTGGGACTAAATATAGCCTGCCACAACCTCTTTACTACCGGTTCGTGCCACGAACCGGTACAAAAGGTGCTGGTCGGGCCCCAGCATCTTTAGTACTGGTTCGTGGCACGAACCGGTACTAAAGATACGCAATGAACCGGTACTAAAGATCTCCTCCCGCCTAGCCATTTGAACCGGCACTAATGGACACATTAGTGTCGGCTCAAATACAAACCGGGATTAATGTGTCTCAGATTTGACCCTTTTTCTACTAGTGAGTCTGTGAAGGTTTGGAAGTCACCTGTGAAGACTTACCACTACTGTTGGGCGAGGTCTGTGTGATCTTAGCTCAAGGAGAATACAGTGAGGACTGTGTGTCCGGGACTGTGTGTCCTCGAGTTTAAATACTCAGCCGCTCCAACCAGACGTACAACTGTCACAGCAGTTGGAACTGGTCTACCAAATAATTATCTTCACCAAGCCAACTGGTTCTATTTCCTCAACCCTTTCATTTCCTCAGTTATGTGTTGATGTACCTGATCATTACTGTTTGAAGACTTTGACTGAAGACTTTCTCTAATTCCTCAATCCTATTTCTTCAGTCTGTTTGTCTTCATCCTGCTTATCCTATGTTTACGCTTTCTGTACTCTGTGTTTGTTTTTCATTTCATCATGATGACTATGTTGTTACTCTGTTTTGCTTATACCTGAGTACTTATTCCGCTGCACGTAGTTCTTCGCTTAGGAATTTCCTCACCCTGAAATTCCTCAGTGAAGAATTCATAAAAATCGTCTATTCACCCCCCTCTAGTCGACGTAACGCAGTTTCAGATTCCAATATTAAACACATATGATGACTATCTACTAAATCCCTAAGAACAATTATGACCGAGAAATAAGCTAGCATTGCCAAGAGTGAGAATGGGAGGAGACTGAAGGACAATCACCACATTTATTCTAGAATCTTTTGCTTTGTTGCAAATAAACTTGCTAGTCTACTACTCTAGAAACCTCTTAGGAACTATTGTGAAGTTATTTGTTACATATACACGCCAAAGCACTCTACTGGGTCTTATAGGTAATTAATGATACTATTGGCAATCCCACGGAAATAATTAATATATATTTTCTAAAACATCACAAAGTAAATTTAAAATAAAACAATATTTCTGACAAGAGTTTCACTTTAGAAGAGATATATATTATAAGCATGACTATGTTGTTATTTATAATATATTTATTTACAAACAATATATCAAAGATGTGTCAATACAAATTGACATATGTTTAGTGCCAATATTAGTTATGAAGAGGTATAAAAAGTTCACACAATAAATATGCATTGAAAAAGCAAAACTAAAACGAACTTGCATGTGCCCGATAGGTTTGATTTGCCTTCTTACGAGTAGTGTCCTTCGAGACTGGAACATGAGGCTCATCCATGTTATACCACTCGTCTGCACAACAACAACAAAATCATATGTACAAAACGATAAAAAATTACGAGTATCGAAGAAATTGCATCAATCTAAATACCAAGCAGGTCAGGTTTGAACATGGAGGAGACATCCCGAAAATAGTTGGTGCCCTCATAGTTCTTGGGTGCCTGGATACGGAAGAGAGAGTAATAGAACATGACAAAACTAAAACGGCCTAATAATCATGAATCAAGATATGCGATTCATGACCCGAAGATAAGCAAGACAAATCCAAACTAATCTAGAACAACAATATATCACAAGGCAAGAGAGGAAGGAACTTACGCCATAGTCTGAACATCAGCAAGCTAAAACACAACCCCAACTCGACTACCATGACGACAACAATGAAATCAACTAAAACACATAGGCACCGATCAGACGAAACCACCATCAACGTCTAGATATACCACTTGCAGGACTAGGAACGGCAATACCAAATGCAGGGCCACTAGAGTGGACGCACACAAGCATCAGGGACGAAGCCCACCACGACCAATTACCAGGGAGTGGGCACAACATGAGCAGAAGCAAATCAAGGCCCCAAGCGAACTCTCAAATGACCACAAATCAAAATGACTAGGAAGGCTCGAGCAGAAGCCAATCAAGGCCCTAGGCCACTCCCAAATCACGATCAAACGTCCACAAATCATAATGACTAGGATGACCTCATGTCGGTCGGATCTGAACCGACGGGGTAGCCTGGATCTTAGCAACGACGATCAATGAAGGAAGTGATACGTCTCTGTTACGTCTCCAACATATCTATAATTTTTTATTGTTCCATGCTATTATATTACCCTTTTGGATGTTTATGGGCTTTACTTTACATGTTTATATCATTTTGGGACTAACCTACTAACTGGAGGCCCAGCCTGAATTGCTGTTTTTTTTGCCTATTCAGTGTTTCGAAGAAAAGGAATATCAAACGGAGTCCAAACGGAATGAAACCTTCGGGAGCGATCTTTTTGGAACAAACGCAATCCAGGAGACTTGGAGTGGACGTCAAGAAGCAGCCGAGGCGGCCACGAGGCAGGAGGGCGCGCCCCCCACCCTCGTGGGCCCCTTGTGGCTCCCTGACCTACTTCTTCCTCCTATATATATATCCACGTACCCCAAAAACATCCAGGAGCACCACAAAAAACTATTTTCACCGCCGCAACCTTCTGTATTCGCAAGATCCCATCTTGGAGCCTTCGTCGGCGCTCCGCCGGAGGGGGAATCGACCATAGAGGGCCTCTACATCATCTCCAAGGCCTCTCCGATGAGTTGTGAGTAGTTTACCACAGACCTTCGGGTCCATAGTTATTAGCTAGATGGCTTCTTCTATCTCTTTGAATCTCAATACAAAGTTCTCCTCGATCTTCTTGGAGATCTATTCGATGTAACTCTTTTTGCGGTGTGTTTGTCGAGATCCGATGAATTGTGGGTTTATGATCAAGTTTATCCATGAGAAATAATTGAATCTCCTCTGAATTCTTTTATGTGTGATTGGTTATCTTTGCAAGTCTCTTCGAATTATCAGTTTGGTTTGGCCTACTAGATTGATGCAAGAAGTGCTTAGCTTTGGGTTCAATCTTGCGGTGTCCTTTCCCAGTGACAGCAGGGGCAGCAAGGCACGTATTGTACTGTTGCCATCGAGGATAAAAAGATGGGGTTTATATCATATTGTTTGAGTTTATCCCTCTACATCATGTCATCTTTCTTAATGTGTTACTCTGTTCTTATGAACTTAATACTCTAGATGCAGGCAGGAGTCGGTCGATGTGTGGGGTAATAGTAGTAGATGCAGAATTGTTTTGATCTACTTGTTGCGGACGTGATACCTATATACATGATCATGCCTAGATAATCTCATAACTATGCACTTTTCTATCAATTGCTCGACAGTAATTTGTTCACCCACCGTAATATTTATGCTATCTTAAGAGAAGCCACTAGTGAAATCTATGGCCTCCGGGTCTATCTTTTATCATATAAGTTTTTCATCTACTTTTATTTGCAATCTTTACTTTCCAATCTATATCATAAAAATACAAAAAATATTTATCTTATCTTATTATCTCTATCAGATCTTACTTTCGCAAGTTTCCGTGAAGGGATTGACAACCCCTTTATCGCGTTGGTTGCAAAGTTGTTATTTGTTTGTGTAGGTACGAGGGACTTTTGAGGAGCCTCCTACTGGATTGATACCTTGGTTCTCAAAAACTGAGGGAAATACTTACGCTACTTTGCTGCATCACCCTTTTCTGTTCAAGGGAAAACTAACGCAGTGCTTAAGAGGTAGCAGTCTCCAACGTATTTATAATTTTTGATTGTTTTATGCTATTATAGTATCAATCTTGGATGTTTTATATGCATTTATATGCTTATTTTATGTCATTTTTTGGGACTAACCTATTAACCTCGTGTCCAGTGCCAGTTGCTCTTTTTTTAGTGTCAGGCGCTTTAGATCTATTCAAGGATTCAACAACGACGATGACGACTGCGGCTCCAGGGCATTGGTCCTTAGGGGCACGTGCACGGCTATCATCGACAAGGTCAAGCCGGCTCCAATAGGGGAGTGGCGACAGCGGCGCGTCGGCGGCAGTAACTAATGATTGTTCGGCGGTCTCGGTGTGTTAATGTAATTTATTATGTTTGAGGTGCTTTGTACTTCTGGCGAACTTTGATAATAGATTTGAATCATTTTCGCAAACAAAATTGCTTGGGCCAGAAAACAAAAACTTCCTTTTGTGTAGAATAGCCAACGTGCGATAAGTGGCTAACTCCATATCACGTCAGAATCTTGTGGTCAACCCCCAAGTGCAGAGGATACCCAGGACGTCTAACTACTCGAACACACCAGGGCGATCCCTCTGGTTTTCCTCCCCCAACCCTAGACCGATAGGCCAAACTCTCCCCTTCAAACTTCATCTTCGCATCCTCTCTGCCTGCTGCTCCACTGGTCGGTGACGGAGAGGGGAATCCGGGTGCTTCCGTTCAAGTTAGTAATTTAGGTTATGGTTTTTTAGTCCTCGCAGGTGCAGCGGTCGGGTTGATGGTGGCGCTTCTTATTTGAGTTTGTCTCGAACTCCAATCCTCCTCGAGTTCGTTTGTCTTGATGTAGTCAACGAAGCTCTGGCGTAGATTCATGCCGTGTCTTTGGGGCGGTGAGGTTAGGGTTTCTCATCATGTGGTGAGATTTGGTGTCAGATGCTTCAGATCTATGCAAGGGTTTAACGGCAATCACTGCGGCTCTAGGGCGCTAGTCCTTAGGGTGCACGGAGACTTCAGGGGTGTCATCGACAAGGTCAAGCTGGCTCCGGTAGGGGAGTGGCGACAGCAGCGCGCGCCTCATTCTGACGGCTACAGTGGTTATTCGGCGGTTTCAAAATCTCAATGTAATTATTATTATGTTTGAGATGTTTTGTACTTTCGGTGAACTTTTTTTTTTGAGATGCTTTTAGATCTGATGCTTTTCGTAATTAAAAAAAAAACAAGTGCAGAGGATGATGATGAACTGATCAATCACTGCAAATTTTCCGCAAATCTACAGAGCCGCTCCCCAATGGAGCTCAGCAAGGGTGCATCATTGCGCCGGAGCTGGCCGCTCTCACGGCGAGCTCCTTGCCGCTACCGCTATTCACGACGCTGCCGTTGTTTGTCAGCAAAGCTTGCGTTCGTGCGTCCATGGAAAACAGAGAGTGCCGTGGCTCTCATAAATACTGTATAGGATAGAAAAAATAACAGAGCATCATTCATAGTACTGAATATTGACTGAATTCAACATAAGAACGTACAGCAAGGCAACAACAAATTGCCTTGTCGAAAATAGCTAAATGAGTTGTTACAACAAATTGGTAGCCGAGAAACATTTTTGCAGAAAAACAATAGCATTGACATAGTCTTTGAGATCGGGAAGTCCTTCCAACCACATCAAGATTCACCTCCAACTCGACCTTGTGAGCGGAAGTGAATATAAGGAGAAGCCGTCGCCGACCCTGCTGTCATCTTCTTCGTCAACAAATCTACCTCCGCGCTGCTCCGTGGATAACTCGAAGGGCGGATCTCCATGTGAGGAAACTTCTCGGCACAAAATTCACACACCTTCCTGTCGTGCAGGGATACCTCCCTGATGTTCACCGCAGCTTGAATGACACGCCTGATGTATCCCGTGAAATTGCCATCGGACTGAAAGCCATAGATAATTAGCCTCGCCAGATTCTTGTGCTTAAAATGAGGATAGATGGCTCCCACTTCACATCCGATATTTCGGAGAAACTCTTCTGTGACTCCATTCGGCACTTATGGTCCCATACCGTGATGCAGAGCTCCTCTATGTGTGGTGCAGCTTCAAGAACGAACATTGTCCAAGAGATATCACATTCTTCAGGGTGGTGATCCAGATTCAGAAATCGAAGTTTGGCAAGCACGGGAGCAAGCACTTTTGGGCATTCTGGTTGAACCCAAATCTGTGAGATAAAACAAACTAGAAGTAATAATGCATGCAATTTGTGCATAAATTGCATCATCAAGTGATGCATATGTTACTACCATCAGATATAAACATCATACATGAATGGGAAAGAGATGATTAGAGTACCTTTTCGCTTACAAAGTCCAGATACAAATCGCTTACTGTGGGGGCATTAGCAAGCAGCTTGCTTAAGTTAAGGATCTTGCCTGAAAGGTTTGCATTAGCAAGACTGAGCTTCCAAAGCTGAGGGACAAAACCAAGAACCAAGGGATTTTCATCACATGGCCAATGATTGTAGGTCATCCGCTGGAGCTTTGGTAGACAGTCAAGCACCACTGTTTTAAATTCCCCAAAGGTGATAACAAGCTCAACGAGTCGAGCGTGTTCTACATGCAGCACCGAGCGGAACCCCCCGTCACACTCGAAGAAAGAAAGGGACTCGAGCTGCTTGCAGGTGTTAAGAATGTTGGGTATGTCCGATTCTCCAAACCTCAAAAACCGTAGATCCAGCCGCGTGAGACCAGCAAATGCATCCTGGCAATCACGAACAAAATCATTGAACTGCTGAGCAAAGAGCAGGCGATGGGCATCAGTGCAACATCCGTTATCCCTCAGTGGCATGATCTCAAACTCAGCTGCATCCAACTTCTGGGTCGCCATGGCGAGGCCGACCGATTTTCCGATGGAGAGGCAGCGAGAGGGAACCAAGAAAATTTGA